>PVJH01009280.1:0-80082 GCA_004026705.1 Nesogale talazaci | reverse complement strand
AGTTTCCCTGGAGGTTTCTAATTTAGCTTGAGTTTGTTTTTGTGCATGGGGTGAGGAATGGATCCTGTTTGATTTTTCTGCAGAGGGAGATCCAATTTTTCCAGCACTGTTTTATGAAGAAGTTGTTCCTTTCCCAAAGCTTTTTGTTCATTGTTGAAAATAAATTTTCTGTAGGTAGATGTGTTTATGTCTGGATTTTATATCTTGTTGCATTGGTCTATGTATCTATTGTACTTGTCCAGGCTGTTTTTAACTACTGTGGCTGTTTGGGTCCCCACATTGATTAAACTTCTAGTGAATCCTTTCTGGCCAGGTATGTGAAAAGTTTTGTAATCAGACAGAAAACACTGTAAAGTCAGGACAGATGTAGTTAATTTAAAATGTGATGCATTATCCTTTGAGCTCTCTTTTGACCCAATATAAGGTTTCAGTTCTTAATATTTTTTGCTTTCTTTGCAATTGAGGTTCTTATCTGTTTTTTTTTGTAGACATTTTCCATTTGTTTGATTGTTTGCTTCCTCTTTGTTTTCTATGATTTTCTGCATATGAAATTCATGCTAGGTAAATCTATTGCAACAGTAACTGGATTAATAATTACTTAAGGGAAAGGCAGGGGATGTTTGGGGAAATGGGGAGTTAACAAAAATCCAGAAGAAAATGTTATTAAATTAATGGTGGTAATGATTACACAATTCTTCTTAAGATGATTGGCTGATGTGTTAGGCTGGGTAGACTAGAGAAACAAAATCCAGGGAAACTAGTGTGTATAAGAAAGATCTTTATATAAAGAGTAACTGTACTTTAAGAAAACACTCCAGCCCAGTACAGAGAAAGTCCATGGGTCTGGTATAAACCTATATATCTGATACCAACCTATAAAGCCCTCTTCAGACTCATGAAACACATGCAATGATGCTGAATGCAAGAAGTTCACAGCCCAGTGGGTGGGAGATTTTATAGATCCATTGGTGTTGTAGGCATCTCAATGCTGGCAGGAGCCTCCACATGGATTTTTCAGCTCAGGGTACTAGAGTAGTTTCATGTATCTTGTCAGCCGAAATAACTTACAGGGAATGAGCACAGAGAGGGTGTCTGTCACCTCCAAGGAGGTATACAGGAGTTCCCAGAATCCTCAGCAGAAGGCCATACCTACACAGAGGCCTTATTGGCTATGGCCTGATTCACGCTAGACTTAACTCCTGCACTCTTAATCCTCTCAAATTGACACTTGATTATATAACTACCACAGCTGATTAAATAGTATGAAATGTGAAGTATATGCCCCTAAAACTATTTAAAACATAAAGTAAAAGCAGTAACAAATGTTGTTTTGTTGCCAGTGGGTGTATCAGGGTATTTTCATGAAAGGACTACCATAGGAGTATGACTTTAATTATTTTAAGTACTGTATGAGACACTCTTTATACCTGTGACAAGTTAACAGATGGAGCAAACTTACCTTTAAATTTTTTCTGTAACAGTGTGTTTCACTGAAGTATAAAAAACGTGCTTGAAATATTTCTGAGGCAATGATTCTTTATTTTGAAGTGTCAGGTAGTCAGCGGCATGCGAGAGACCTCTTCTCCATGCTCCTCTTTGCGTGGCCTCTGATGAGCACAACTTAGAAAGCACACGCCAGGACACGCCAGGACAGTTCATAATGAGACTAGCAGTGAGACATACAGTCATTTGTCTCTGTAGAGTGAAAATAAAGTCTATATTATCGTGAACAAACTGATGACAGTTCCTTTCCTACAAAAGAAATGTTGGTTATCACTGTTCATCCAGGAATTTCCAGTTCTCGATTTAGTGAAGACTAGCTGTGAGAAACACCCGCTGCAGTTGGAAATACAAACAAATGAATATCACGATAGAATCTGAAATTAAGAATCCCACCTTTCTTTTGTTCTTATCTCTCCATCGCACACACTGAACTTTAGTGCCATTCTTCTATATGTAGATTAGTGGATCCATTCACTCTTCTCTCTATATGAAAATGCTATTCTTTTTTAAATATGTAATTTTAATATATTTGAAAGGTTATAGATTATAATTTTTTCACAGGTATTACTGATTTAATTTTAAGAGTTTTTGGCATATAATTTATATATCGTACAATTCAATAATTCAATCATATTAAAAAGAGTTGTATAATCATCATCAAAATTGGTCTTATAATATTTTCTTTACTCATTTAAAAAAATCATTTTACCGGGGCCTCTTACACCTCTTGTCATAGTCTACATATACATGCCTTGTGTCAAGCACATTTGTACATCTGTTACCATCATCATTTTCAAAACATTTTCTTTCTACTTGAGCCCTTAGTATCAGCTCCTCCTTTTTCCTCCCTCCACAACCTCTATTCCTCATGACACCTTAATAATTTATAAATTATTTTTTTCATGTTTTACGCCAACTGTTGTTTCCTTTCAACTACTTTCTGTCCCTCTGGGAGGGCACTAAATATTGATAGTTGTGATTGGACCCCCCTCTCCCCCACCCTTCCCTTCCCCTCCTGGTGTCACTATTCCCATTTTTGTGTTCTGAGGGGTTTATCTGTCTTGAATTGTGAGCTCTTATCTTTACCTGTGCACATGCTCTGGTCTAGCCAGATTTGTAAGGTAGAATTGGTGTCATGATAATGAGGATGGGGTGAGGAGGAAGCATCGAAAAACTGAGGAAAGTTGTATATTTCATTGGTGCTCTACTACACCCTGATGGACTCGTCTCTTTGTGACCCTTCTGTGAGAGGATGTCCAATTGTCTACAGATGGGCTTTCTGTCTCCACTCCGCTCT
The DNA here is from genome assembly GCA_004026705.1 of Nesogale talazaci. Classification (NCBI taxonomy): domain Eukaryota; kingdom Metazoa; phylum Chordata; class Mammalia; order Afrosoricida; family Tenrecidae; genus Nesogale; species Nesogale talazaci. The sequence goes on along the minus strand of PVJH01009280.1, from coordinate 77,282 downwards.
GCCCCTCATTCACATCATAAGATTTTTTTGTTCTGGGCTTTGATACCTGATCCCATCAATAACTCATGATCACACAAGTTGGTGTGCTTCTTCCATGTGGTTGTTCCTTCTCAGCTAGATGGCCATTTGTTTATCTTCAAGCATTTAAGACCCCAAGCACCATATCTTTTGATACCCAGGCACCATCAACTTTCTTCACCACATTTCCTTATGCAACCATTTTGTCTTTAGTGAATGTGTCCAGAAGATGAACACCTAAGAATGCTGGATTATTAAAAGAAAGTACTCTTGTGCTGAGAAAGTACTTACATGGAGGCCCAATGTGTGTCTGCTACCTTAATACTTTACATATACATATATGTACATGGATCTATTTCCCTCTTTCTATATAAATATATTTACATATGCACATTCCTGTATTTAGACCTCTATAATTGTCCTTTGCCTCATAGTTCTGTCATCTATTTCTGTTTACTTTCCTCTTGTCAATTATCATGTTTGACCTTCTTTCAGCTTTTGATAATTCCTCTTGACTACATTGCATTTGATCAAACCCTACCAGGTATGCTATGCCCACCTTGCCATTAAATTTAGATCAATTGTTGTTCCCTTGTCCCTGGGTTTGTTGACTCTTCCCTTCCTTTCCTCTGCACCCCCCTCTCCTGTGCCCCTGCTCCCCCAGCCATTGGTTCCACTGTTTTTTTTTTCCGTCAGATTGTTTATCCTGTCTATCTTATCTAGATAGACATGCAAAAACAACAATAAGTCCCCAAACAAAACAAATCAGAAAAGAGAAATCAATAAATAGTTCCAGATCTTTTTTTTGACATTTATGAGTGTTTTCTATTCTAGTCTGATGAAGCGCCACACCCTGTCCCCTGATGTCTATTTTTGGAATTTCTTGGGACTTCATTGCTTTGTTCCACTTGCTGCTTTGCTGAATGCCCATAGTATTTTGCCTGCTTTGGTGGGGTAAGATCAGGCACAATTTCTGCAACTTGTCTCCAAGTCTGTACTTGATCTGGACTGGGGTGGGATATTTTTTGGATGCAAAATTGCTTTTTGGTATAAAACTCTCTATTGCACACATATGAGTGTCTCTGGATTTGTTTATCTAATCAACTCAGATTAGCACAGATGTATCCCTGGATTGGGTATAGCTCCTGCTATAGTACCTAGACCTCACACCAGAAATGTGATGAGAAGGAAATGAAATGCTATTTTAACTTCCAAGGCCTTTTCCCATTTGGCGTCAATACCCATAGCTACCCCCCACACCTCAATTGTTTTTCCTATCTAAATTCTATTTTAAGGACCATTGCCATAATCATTATAACCTTTGGATATTGCTTCCTCTTTATAGCTTTCTTCTCCTCACTCTCTGTCTTAGACTGGGATCACTCAAGAAGCAAAACCAGGGATGGTTGTATGTATCTATTTCTATCATCCGCATCTCAAGCTCATCATCTATATCTATCTATCATATTTATAGGGTGTCTTCTCCTGACTCAAGTAGCTGCATGGGCTGATAAACCCAAGATTGGCAGGAAGATTAGGGTCTGTGGTTGGAGAGAAAGGGTTAGCCCAGTCAACAAGTCACTCTTATGACTGGAGAGTTGAATGACTCCAATATCAGAAGATCATATGGTAGGTCTGATGGCAGGCCACTGTTGGCTCCCAGAATCAGCAAGGAATATGGCAGGCCATTGGATGTAGCCTAAAGAATCAAAGGTCATTGAGTCAGATATAGGACACAGACCCATCAGAATTAAAGCAAGCTTTCTTATAGTGGCCAGTTGGAAGGTGAACCACACTCCCAAGAGGAGACCACACTTTCAATTGGCTGCATCAGAGTTGGGGGCCTCAATAAGGGTGTTACAGCTTATCCTAATCTTATAATTGATTGACTCTGATTTTATTGTGCTACTTCATGTCAAAGGGAATTCTAAATGCACTGCCATCACATTGATGTGGATTCAAAGTGACAATATAGGACAGGGTAGGACTGCCTCTGAATTTCTGAGACTTTGTTAGCCCCATATTTATTCCATGGAGCAGCTAGTGGCTTTGAACTTTAGACCCTGTATATAGCATCTTAATGCATAACCACTACATTACTAGAAAACATAGTTTTAGTCATTTTTTGTTTTATTTTTTTAAGATCATTCCATTAACAGCTCTTGTTACAATCCATACATCAATTGTATCAGTCATAGTAGAAAATATGTTGCCATTGTTCTTTTCTAGACATTTACTTTCTATTGAGCCCTTGGGAACAGCTCCTCTTTTCCCCCCTCCCTCTGCTCCCCACTGTGGTCCATTGATAGATTATAGATTGCTATTGCTTCCATATCTCACACTAACTGCTGTCTCCCTTCTCCTCTGGCTTCTGTTGGTCTTTCCCCTGGAGGGGTGTGTGTGGTTATGTGTCATTCACTGTGATCAGCTCTCCATTCCCCCACCACCATTTCCCCTGCCTTTTGATATTGTTATTCTCATTTCTATTTCCTGGGTTCCATGTGTCATGAACTTGATCTCTTTGCCTGTATGTATGTACATGCTCTGGTCCAGTCCAGAGTGGGATGCAACACTGGGATCATGATAGTGGGGGCATGAGGAAGCCTCAAGGAACTAGAGGAATATTGTGTGTTTCATTGGTGCTTAGTGTTCAAATGTAACTCTGACTGTATATGATAAAAGGTTAGATGAGAGGGAGAGTCCAAGGAGGAAGCCATTGAAGTAGAGTAGGGAAGTCAGTGTTGACTGATGACATTGGATGATGGTGGCAGATATGGAGAGCAATAGAACCATGTAGGAGGCTCAGTGACTTGGACTCAGAGATGGCACAGTGTTGTGCTTAAAGAAAGGAAGATGTCAGTGTTTTCTGCCAGGATTCTAAAATGCCCAGTTAGTTGGATCATGATGCTATTCTCCGAAGATACTAGAGGAGAGCCAAATTTCAAATGGAAAATAGTATGGTTCATGCCTTGATTGCATTGATTCTAAGTTATTTTATTTTGCCATGTAAGTGGAGTTCAAAGTATGGGTTCAGAGCTTCCTGATGGGATCTGTGCTAGATCTATGAAGTGGGAGAGCTGCATCAGAGTCAGTGCAACTTTAGTGTTAGGATGAAAACGTTTAGAAAAGGAGAGGAGAATCTTTGCATCCTTCTACACGCCCTGGAAAATTGTGCTTTCTTCTCCTTTTGTACCCTTCATTGTCCTTTAAGCCAAATTCTGGCTTGTTTATTTAATTTAGTTAATACTTAGAAGCTATAGGACTTACTTTAACAAGTCTTTGTTTACATAGTTTTCACATAAAGCAGATAAAGATTATTTCCATTTTAGAAATAATACTCTAGTTAGTCAACTCAGGAAGCAAGATAGTGCCAATGCTGGATTTGAAACCATTTCTTTCTTTTAATATCAACTGAGAGCCTCTGCCTGCAGAAGTCAATCAAAGAAGATGTCAATAAGCGTTTATTTGTTGATTGATGCTTGATAAATTAAGTGTCTAAAATTAATAAATGTTACTGATTTCTTATATTTTTAATCATTAGTTGTGAAATGAGCTTTATTTCTCAGTCACAGTACAATCTACTATCTCTGTACTGGGGGATTACATGGTGCAGTTAACCCTGACTAACATGGCCAAATGTGGATGGTTAATAGGTGCCGCTGAAAATTAAAACAAGGTAAAAAATGTGTTCCTCCCCAATCATTTTAAAACACTCTCATTGTATGGGAACTCAAGTATATTTGAGGAAATAAAATTAATATAAGATAATTTCTAAGAAGCAATATGTTCATAAAGAGGGGTAAAGAGTTAGGGGATCAACTTTCCTGTTTTGCCTGGGACTTCAGAGATTTCCAAATGTTGAGCTTTTTAGAATTCTGGTCAAAGCAGAATTGTTAGTTACATGACATGCAAAGACACATTTTTTTCCTTTGTATTTCAGGAGGTACTTCATGGAAGCATGGCACTTCAGCTGTTTTTAAGGGTATATGAAAATTGAGGTTGGCATTGAATTGGGTAAAGAGCAAGAGATCCAAGCTGCCATACAGTATTTCCATCTACCCTGAGGGATTATTAGAATATACACGATAACAATCATACATATTTTCCCCAACTCTTTTGATGATAGAGACCCAAGTTTTATTCCATGTTCATCAGGTATCCCAGTAGAAATACCTTACTTCAGAACTACAGAATTGCTGTCATGGAAGTTCAAGAAGTAAGTTGCTTCTTCTTTCACCTGGACCAGTCTTATCTTTGCAAGAAATTAATACCATACTTTTACAAAGTATACATAATTAATTAGTTACCCAATATGTTAAGACTGAGTAATTTATACCCTTTAAGAACTATTGACATTCCACACATTACAAGAAGCATCTCCTGAATAAATATGAAAATATTTTTCTCTACATATAATATGACTTAAAATTCTACTTTGACCAGCATTCTAAAGAGTCCACATTTTATGCTGTCTATCCACCAAATCAATTTTAAGGCTTCTCAGAGCAAGACCTCTGCAGTCTCTAGCTTTAAGTTCCCTGAGCTAGTATTCATCTCTTGCTATCTTCCCTGTATGCATGGAATGAGTACTGAAAAGAAATGTTGCTTAACACATAGAAATACTATACAGTTCATGTAAAGAAATATTGACAGGCAATATAAGCTACAATGAAATAGTGGAATGTGTCCACACAGTATGTACTCAGTCTGCCATTATTATAGCATCCTCCTCTTTCATGTTTTACCTGTGCTTTCCCTTTCACGGGAGACTTGGTAATGTAATAAGCTATTCATCGGGCTGGACACTTCAAGGTTGGAAGTTTGAAACCACTAGGTGTTCCATGGAGAAGCGGCTTCCTACTCTGATAAAGAGTTACAGCCTCACAAACCCACAGGAACAGTTCTACTCTGACCTGTTGAGTTCTCAAGAGTTAGAACTGACACAATGGCAGAAAGTTTATTTATGTATTTTCCCTTTAACAGTTCTAGATTAGACTGTTGCTAAAGACTTCTTAAGCTGCACTCATTCAACAGTTAGGGAAGTGTGATTGTTTTGGTCCCAAAGTTGGTTGTTTTCCCTTTTAACCAAAGAAATATGAGAAGAGTTACAATTCTCTGGTGAGTCACTGGTATCTTTTATAGAAATGATACACGAGTATAAGCAAAATTATTGTGTTATTATAAATGTTCTTATTTTGCATATTTCTTCTAATAAAGAATAATGCATCATCAGTTCTAAAAGGAACTTTATAAGTCCTGTTTTCAGGACCTTTACTTTTATCCTGGTCCTGATTTTTTTTTTTGGCATCACTGCCCTCTGGTGTTCACGGAAGCTACCTAGCTTTGCTGCTGCTGGATTTGAACCACCAAGTCAGTGGGCCGCAGTCCCGCACTCAACCACTACGCCACCAGGGATCAGCCCTTTACTTTTATCCTAATGAGATACTTATCTCTGAATTCTATTGTTTGGTTTCTCATAATTCTCATGTTAAATGCCAGCTTTCCTAGATTACATTCTATATGCCCTCTTATACTTCCATTATTGTGTTTATGAGGAAGCTTAAGAGTTGACTTAAATGGTGAAGTTGGAGGAGACTCATTCACTAGAAGTAAGAATGGGTATGGTGGTGGATGATCTGTTTCATGGCAGTAGGAGATACAGAAATCAGAGACATTAGTGAAGGTGAGGGCAGGGTAGATAGCCAAGCCAGCAAACCAGTCCTAAGGAGTCAGACAGGACCCAAATTCTGAGGTACTGGAGAATAATCATAAGATTAATGTATAAGAGATAAATAGCCCGGGAAGTTGCTTTGTAAACATTCATTTTCTGATGCTAGTTTTCATGGACCAGCTGCTAGGTAGAGATGATAAGTGGCCTAGCTTATTTAATCAGCCAACTATGGAACATACAATAAGGGAGAACACACATGGTAAAAAAAGAGGGAGTTGACTTTATATTAAATGTGGAAAAAGAGGCCACCCAAGTAGAAAACCACACAGACTTTGGACTCAAATTGGTGTGGGTCAAACCTTAGCTTTCCCGCTTAGTAGGTGCATGACTCTGTCTCTGTATAGATGACTATCTCTGAACCTGACTTTGACAGTCCATTGGAGAGATAATTGCACACCTATTATGATGTAAGCTAGGGCTTATAACTTGTGCCTGAGTGAACTTGTGTACTTGAAACACAAAGAACAGATACCAGCATATAATAAAATTTCAGCTTAACAGAAGCTTCTTCATTTATCTTTCCACATCTTCTCTCCCCTTCCCCTCATGTCATGCTTGTTTCTTCCAGAAACATGGCCCACCTCTGCGATGTACAATTACAGAGTAGTAGTCCATGTGAGACCGGGTTCTCTAGAGAAACAAAGCCAGAACCCTTATGATTTAATATATATTTATACAGCTATATAACATAAGAAACAAACAGGTAATTGTAGAACAATACAAATGGCTCAGTGTAACTCACTTCCGTGAGACAGGGAATACACTGGAAGTCCTTCAAGTCTTGAGGACCACGGGTGCAAGTCAAGGAAGCAGATAGCTGAATCCTCTGTAGAGCAATTTAGCCTCTCTGGCCCTTGGCAGCAAACTGCAGGGCGGGTCACCAACAGTCAGCCAGATGACAGGGTCTGACAGTCCCCAATTCAGGTGATGTATGCTCCAGTAGTGTGGTGAAGCAGGTCTTGAAAGAATCTCAAACTGCAGTGGCACTGTCCGTGAGTTAGGTATTCCATAGGTAGTGTAGCGTGCAAATTGAGGCAGAGCTCAAGCTGAGACAGCTGCACACTGGCCCAGTCAACAAAGAGCAACAGACAAGAAAGGTGAGGTTCCCCAAGCCATTTATCTCTCTACCTTTCAATTAATCCTACATGTGTTCATGGGCCAGGTTGGCACAATAAATCTACCTACCCCACAGTCAAATAATGAAGTAGCTCTCATACATTAAAGCAGTTCTCTGTCATTTTATCTTGCTAATAACTAAAACCATCAGAAGGTTTTACCTGCATAGACACTTGCATAGATACATGACTGCACTCACATATCAGGAGGGGTTGCATTTATGGTGTGTGTGTACTTATGTGTGTGTTTGGAAACAATCACTATAAGTGTACAATGTTGAAATATGAGATAGTTGATAAGTGAGAAAAGGGTGTATGCAAGATATGATCATCTACAATAAGACCCCTTTTCCCATTAACGATGTCTGTCTGGCAACAATGAACATTTGCCAGGTAGAATAACTTTGGCTGTGATATGGCAAATTGGCTCAACCATGAACTTCAGTGGTTTGGCAGTTCTGTAATGATTTAATTTGACAGGTATGTTATGATGTGATCATCCATCATTTTGTGATCTTCCATTTTCTGATAATGGTGATTTTCCCCAAATGACTTGGTCTTTGAAAAATAATTATGCAGATAGATGATTATAAGTGAAGAGAGGTCTTGAAGTCCCTGCACTTTGGGTAAAATCCTGACATCTCTAAAGACTCAGTGGAAGACATGTTGGATCTATAACCAAATTAACTTTCCTATACTCCCCGGTTTCCCTGTCTTACAAGTTAAAATGACATTTCAGGATTCCAGAATACCTTCGCTCTTGCTCTAACAGTCATCAGAAATGCCTTTCTGTCTGAAACTGGGAAGCTTGTCTCTGACATCTAAACTTCCCTAATTTCTCCATCACCTGTTCTTCCCATTCAGTATCCAACACAGAATTAGGGGATGCTCAGCTCGATGGTTAACGTTTTCTGTCAACTTGATTGTACTTGTGTGGAGGAAGGTATGGAGTCCAACTTTCTAATCAGATCATAGCCTAGAGATGCCTCCTTGTGTGTGTGTCCTTATTGTAAGTGAGACAATAAGAATGTCTCATTTGTCACTTCCCCTTCGTGTTTGCTTGCATCATTTGTCTGGCTCTGGGAATTGTCAAGTGGCCTGCCTTCCCTGGGAGTTATAGGCCTTAAGCCATGTGATTTCCCAGCTTCCCACTTCACAGGCCTGCTCTATCTGACAGCAGTTGTGTGAGACTTCAGAAGCATCTGGTAGATTGATTTGGTTTAGACTGGGCTGAGTTATGTTCTTGATAAAAATTCTTTCTTGACCTAAAAGTGCTTTCTTATATATTTGTGAGTGTTACCATTTTTTTTCTCTAGAAAACTCAGCCTAACACATGTACTATACACATAATATTGTGCAGTAGCCTGGTATTAAAAGTAACCATAAGATCAACGTGTTTTTTATTTACAAATATTTGGCATCCAGGTGGGAGACTGGGAATTCTCTTTTAAATTTGTTTCTGGGGTGGGTTTTTCATAATTAATTAAAATGGTGCTTAATAAAAAACACAGTAAGAGAAGTCATGAATCTGTGAAAAACTTCTTTCCTAAATCCTGCATTTTTTTATGGTTCTCTACCTCCTTGCTATCCATGTTGGCTCTAGCATTCCACAACCACATTTCCTTTTCCCCCCTTTCAGCTAGTAATTACTCCTTGTTTCTTGTTTCTGTTTCCTCTAGTCCTTACTAGTTTCTGTAAAACCTCAAACTTCCCTTTCTTTTTTGACTGCTTCGGTACCAAGTCATCACCAAAGCCAGTGTCATTGTTGAAGGTGTCTGACTTCCCAGCAAGGAGAAAAGGGTTCCCCAAATACCAGACCTTACTTTAATCCTCTGACCTTGGTCTGTGTCCTGCCACTTCTGCAAATAGCTCACTCAAACCTAGGCTTTTCCAGAATCTTGTCCTATTGTGTGGACTCTGGGGAGAGTAGCAGAAAGAGATACTTAAACACGTCTCAGCACCTGGACTACACCCTGCGATAAAAGCTGAAGCACAGCAGCAAATTACATCCTTCATTAATGAAAAAAGACAACCTCATCTGAGATCCTAATGATATCCTTAAAAATCATGGCTTCTGCGCACAGCACTCATGTTTTAGCAGAAATATCAGATCTGAGAATATATTCACAGAGCCGTTAGTGTTTTGACACATGGCACAGAATGAAAAGAAAAAAAGAAGAAAAAAGAACCATCATGCTTCTTCGTTTGCATTTGTAAAAAAGTCTGAGGAAATGTATGTATTTAATCTACACATAATATTCACACGCTGACTAGAATATTGACCCTGATTCCGAGCGTATGCTCTTATGACCTTTGTGAACAAACGATTAGGCTTTGTGGACCTGAGGTTAGAGATTCTGGAGCCTCCTAAGACAGCAAAGCAGATGGTGCATTAATAATGGGGATATTAGGAGGATAGGCTTCCCCATTCTAGTGTATTCATTAATACACTTTAGACAGTTTAATTGCTTCCTGAAACACTAATTGAAAGAGGTTCATTTGCAATTGCCTAGGTTCTAATAATATAAATCTGGCACAGTGCCACCAACCCCCCCTCCCTTAAAGCCATTATAAGATGAATTTAAATAAATTTAAATAAAGGCAGTTGCATTTTTAAATAAGATCAGTGCAGTGATATACAACGTGCAGCCAAGGTGTTTTGTTTTTTTTTTTTTTTTTTTCCAGAGCAGGGAAAAGAAAACACAATAGATGCTGGATACTTCCAATATTGGGGCTTATGAAAGTCTCACCAACGTTATGCAACTGAGCCTTGGGATGGTGAACATCTGGTGCACCGAGACTTCAGGAGCAAAACACAGAATGCTCTTGTTTACATAAACTTATTTCCTAGAGGGCTGGCTATGGAATCTGTTATTTCAGGAGACTATGTGACTAAGCGTTGTCACACCTCTGAAGGAAAGGTTTTTCCCGCAGAATCGGTTGACTTACTGACCTTCCTTGAATTGTGTTTCATGCCTTTACAGATGTATTGATTCTACACACTCTTCTGCAATAGTTACCAACCTAAATTTTGAGCACATGGGAGTTTGCTTCCATGTGAGAAAATAAATACTCACCGGTCAGCATCTACGTCATCACAATCCTCGATTTTCTTCCGGTGGAGCCACTTTCTTCAGTTAGTCAGAAATTTTGCTTTGTGTACATTCTATTTCATCCTCAGCCACCTGCCAACATATTGGCCCATATGGATATCAGAAAATATCACTATAAAATCAGATAAAATTTCATTAGGCAAAAATATCAAGACATGGAACTATTGATCCTTGACCTATTTCAATATCGCTACACTTCTGAAGGCCAATTTTCATCTCTCTAACCCAGTGGTTCTCATCCCATGGGTCACAACCCAGTTGGGAGTCAAACGACCCTTTCACAGGGGTCGTCCAGTTCATAAAAGTAGCAAAATGACAGTGATGAAGTGGCAGCAAAAATAATGTTATGGTCATCACCATGTGAGGAACAGTATTAAAGGTTCATGACATGAGGAACGTTGAGAACAATTGCTCTAACCCCTTCTCTGAATAGTTCTGTATTTTCCAGTTTATGTAATGTCAAAATGGTGGTTTGGACATCCTTATGGGACCTACATTAAATTCCTCATAATGTTTACTTTTGTGGGAATGAAAAGATGTAAAAGCAAGATCGGAGTTTTAAGATAAATGTGATACAGTTTTCCAACAAAAGTCTTACAGGACAAGTCTTCCTAAAGCTTCAGTAGGTACATTTTTTAGTTATGAGAACAAATTTCTCAGCATGATTTTCTTGACATTTTTTCTCACCGAAGTAGCTTCCAGTTTTCATAAAATGCCTTAATAAACCTCTGTCCATGTCCTCTGTGAAATCTCTTACCCAAACAAACAAACTAGCATAAACACACAAACATAAAATAATCCCCAAAAGTCTCTGAGCTGAATTCTCTCCTTTTAGTGTAACTAGCCCAACATAATCTTTTAGAAGCCACTGTTTTGATTAGATTTTTCTTTGTACAACAACCAATACAGTTCTACTCCACATCCATGAGTCAGAACTGACTAGAAATCATTTTTTTTTATTGTAAGATACTTCAGCTGAGGTGGTGAATACCCAGCTTATGGGACACATAAGGCTTAAGAAACCATCAATACCAGCTACCATCACACAGCTCATCAAAGAGAAGCAATCCCAAGCATCATATTCAGGATAAGTTAATAGTTTGGTCAGCATGTCCCCAGATGATGTTATAAATATCCAAACAGCCTTGACATAGAAAAAAAGGGTCTCCATTTCATCTTAGGGTATGGAAATACAAAGTTTTTAGGGCAGACCTAAAAGACATGCATTTTTTAAAGCCTTAACTCAAGGATGTTCTGTAGTACCTCTATTCTTTTTTCTCTCTCTCTCACTACTCACTGTTATAAACACCTCCAAAATAAATCAACTAAAAAACAAGCAAAAGCAAAAACCCTAAACAGAGTTTCAGCTGCTCGTAGTACATGTCAAGGAATCCTGGTGGTGTAGTGGTTGCACATTGACCTATGCTCCTTAAGGTCCTTAGTTTGAGACCATTAGGCTCCCCAACGCAGAAAGATGGGGATTTTTTACTCCAGTGAACAGTCACAGTCTCAGACAACCACCCTGTCCCCCGAGTTGCCGTGAGTCAATATCTACTCAATGGCAATGAGACAGTGCATTTAAGCACTAGCTGGGATGTTTTGGCCAAATGAGGTAAGGTTTCTGGGGTTGCACCAGGATTCAAAGGTTGCATCTAGAAGAAGCGGGATTGTATAATGTCTATAAGGTGTATGGTATGGATAATAATTACCAAGATATAATAAAAATTAAAGTTATTTTGAATTTATAGATATCTTCATTGGAAGATTGATGGCTTGGGCCCAGACATAAGAATTGGGAGGATGGCACAGGTCTGGATGGTGTTTCTTTCTATTGGAGGGGAACCCTCTGGATGCTCCCTAACAACGATAGGCATGCCCTGTGAGAGTCAGAAAGGAACTGTTGACCACGTCAGTTTTTCTCAAATCAAAATGAAGACCCACATACATTCTCTATCATGCTCATATGCACACAAAAAGAGAGAAGAGAGAGAAAGAGAGCCAGATAGGCAGTGAGAGAGAGAGAGAGAGAGAGAGAGAGAGAGAGAGAGAGAGAGAGAATATTGATCAAGAAAGTCCACAGTACATAAGTTCCTCTAAACTTGTTTGTATTTTTCTCATTATAAATCTTAAAAAAGGATTAGTGTTAAAAATCAAATATCATTACGGAGGGTATTTTGAATAGAATTGTGCTTCATTTTTAAAGACCCAGACTGAACTATTTGCATGAAAATGCCTGTGGTTTTCAACTGCTGAGGGGCATATTTCTTATAAATGACCCCTATAAACACAGTGAAATCTGTTTTAAATTATTTCAATTTCATGTTAAACAAACTGGTTGCATCTGAGGGGGCATTTCTCATAGTTAGTCTGCCTGGATGTCTATCTCATTACCCTTTCTACTTTGTGGATACCACTTCTGGGATTATTGGTGGAAAGCGGTTTGGAATTTAAAGGAAGCCAGAGGTTCTACCAAGGAAGGAGTCCTTAGAATGCAGTGCTATGAGTGGACTACCAACTACAAGTTCAGCAATTTAAACCCATCAGCCTCTTTGGTGGAGGCTTTGAGCTTCCTTAAAGTCTTACAGCCTTGGAACCCCACAGGGTTCACGTGAATCAGGGTTGCACCCATGGCAGTGATGTGGTTTTTGAGGGGCTCTGTTTGCCCCTCCCCTTCTTAAAAAGGTGTAGTATTGCGAGCTAGGTTTTGTGTGTTGGCTTCTATTGGCCAGAGATACAAATTTACCAGGGAATATAACAATAGCTGTAATAATAATATTGCATGATTGTGATACCCAGTGATAGTTGTCAGTCAATAGAGTCCTAATGATACTTTTACTATGGCTAGATTTGGGCCTTGTTTTCTGATTCCTCTGTCTACTAAGTTCAGCTAAAAAATTAAAATAATTATTATTTTAAGTTATTCTATGACCATTTTGATCAACTCACTTGATTTAGGTCAATTATTTCATTAGTGGACCTTTAACATCATGTTTATAGAATACATTGTTCTGAAATGTGCTCACATGGAATTTTTTATTTTATTTGGGGGGGTGGGTCATCATTGCCCTATGGTGGTTGTGAGAGCTACCCAGCCTTGCTCCTGGAGAGCTGCTGCTGGAACCACAAAGCCCGTGGGCCGCAGACATATGGAATTTTAAATAAATACATTTTAATTAAATTTAACTTGATACCTCATTTTAAGTAGTTTTGTCTCGACTATTAGGAGTTGTCTTTATGTGAGTATAAAGTGTTGGAAAGTAACTAGTCTCTAATTTTACACTATCCCTTTATTCTTCTCAACAAAATTTTGTGGACTTTCTTTGAGTTAAACTTTACAAAAGCGTACAGGTGGTTCAGTTATATTTTGATGTATTGAATTATCTTTTAACTTTATCATCTCACTTAGGTTACATTTTTAAAAGTCAAAGCCATTACATATTTTAAGTTTCTTTTGAGGTTTGTCTTTCTTATAAGGACTGGGGCATGGGGAAAATTACATCTGAAAGAGATTGGCAATAAAGTTGCCCACTCTCCTGTGTGAAATGGACTGGTGAAAGACAGAAACAATTCTAGTTCATGTAGAGATGGAGTAAAGAAAGTTTGATCCCTGGTCTGAAGTTTCGAAAAGATCTTAGAGTTACGCTCCCGTTAACCTTAATTTTCCATTTTCCTTCCCTACTTCCCTCCCTCCCTCCCCTACTTCCTTCCTTTGTTCATTGTGACTTAAGGGAAAGTTTATGGGGAAAATTGGTTCTCCAACAATTGATATACATTGTGTTTCTTGGCATTGACTGGAATTCCCACTCCTCTCACATTTTCCTTGTATTTCCTTTTCCCTTTTATCCTTCTTTCCTTACTTTGGGAAAACACTAGAATGGGTACCTCCTTGGCTTCATATGCTGTCTATTGTTTGGCTGAAAATTGAGCCAGGCATGTGACTGAACGGTAACTGCGGGTCATATTCTTGTTCTTCCTGTTTGATGCACATATCCAAGAAAAATGTGAAGCTGCAGAGGGGACATGACACCTCAGGAGCCCTTTCAGATTTCATGGATGCATTTACAAAGTCAAGTCAGTGTTACAATTTCTCGTGATTGAAATGTTATTCCCTTTTTAATGGGACGATCAAACTGAGATGATGACAATTAATTGAAGAGCAGGGAAATATCACTTTATATTTGCTTGTTGGGTCATGGTCTTCAATGACAAGTCAGGTCAGCTCTACAAAATGGTACAGCTACAAGATAGGCTGACATGCCAACGGTACAGACAGACAAGTTTGAAGGGACATATATTTGGATGTCTGCTCTGAAAGAAAATTGTAAAGATTGTTTTCTCCCTCCCCTCCACCTTTTCCTTTTCTTTCTTTTCCTTCTTTATCCTCTGGGATTTGGCTATACTCCATCAGTGATTTAATTGTGAAATATCATCATCCTAAAGAGAATCTAGATGGCAACAGGAAAATCTGAATTTCCATGTTACTGATGTGACAGGCTTGGATAGGCATCTTGATTAATAATTATGTACCCAGTAGTAAGTATCCCCACAAAACCATTCTGTATTTTATTATAGTGTAAATATGCAATCTGCATAAAATTAGAGCTGCTATGTTCTTGAAACATTGCCAGCTCAAGAGATGCTCCTTCTAAAGTCTAGTCTAGTCTGAAGTTATTACTTTTATAAATAGATATAGACACTATTTTTCTTCTTTCCACTTCAAAACAAATTCCCATGACACCATTCCTTCTGAACAATTCAGAGAGACATCATTTTATGGATCTGGAAATGATTTTGTGTGCATCCATTCTCTGGTCATGCCACCACCTCTGTTAAACAATGAGCTGTTAAATTAGGGATCTGTGGTCTCGTTTTATACCACAACTGCCCAGGCGAAAGCACTCTGGCCACCAAGTTGCTTACAATCCATAGCCACTCTATAGGAGGTGCTTGGACAACACTGTGGGGTTTGCAAGGCTGCAATCTTTTAAAAAGCAGACTGCACATCATCCATCTGAGGAGTTGGTTTGAAATGCTGAACTCTCAGTTATAATTGAATGCTTTCACCTCAGTGTCACCAGGGCTTCAGAGTTCTGGTTAAAGCATTCTCATAAAAAATGTCAGTTTTCATCTAAACACACTGAGTAGTAAATGTCTTCCCCTGGAGCATGCCCTTTTGTTGAACAGAGATACAGAAATTTCAGAGTTCACATATGGTACTCATGGATCACACAGCTGGTTTAGAAATTAGTGCATTTGGAATAATTAATGACTGACTAGAGGCATTCTTCTGTTAAACATGGTTCAAAGTATTCTTGACAATTAGAATGTTAGAAATTTTCCCCTATTTCTTAGATGTCAGTGTATTTGGAAGACAGTCTAGATGAATGAAATTTCATGGAGGGTAACATAGACACAACATTTTCAATCTTGTGATAAAATCAGCTCTAATATTTTGTGAGTATTAACTGAGTTAAAACATATAAGGCATTGACTGTCTGGAGAAAAGTAAGAGCTCAATAGGAATTGTCTATTATTATTATTATTCCTTTTCATTTAGCAACAACCATTTTCTGCTGCATTGGAGATTTTAGGGACTGATGGTATTAGAATTTAGATTATGGTCATACTGAAGAATGATGTAAGTTCATGATCTGTTTGGTTTGTAGACCTATGGAGAACAATTTATTTTATATCTGGTAGCCCCCTAAGGAAATTTATAATAATGATAACAACAAGAAAGCAACCTATTATTATTGAATTGATTCTGGTTATATACAACCCCATGTGTTACTGAGTAGAATGGCAATATAAGGTTTATTGGCTGTCATCCTCACTAAAACAGATCAACAGGCTCTCACAGAGTTATAGGATGAATAGGAATTGTCATTCTTTAGGCTAGCAACTGATTCAAAACCATTTACATGACCCATATTTCTTAGGCTAACACATGACCTTAAACGTTTATGAATGGTTTCCTTTAAGCTTCTTATTTGTATTTGTTGGTTTTTAGAGAATGGGCTTAACTCTCTCCTTGAAAAGAACACGGATGGAAGCTTAGTTAAGAAACAAGGTTCAGGTAATCGGTTCCATTTGTAATATGCTCCATTCAGAAATATGTAAGATGTTTCCAGTAAGCAAATCTTCAGCTTGTGCAGTCTCTGCAAGTCATGCCCTTATCATTAAGCTGCTGACTGGAATGGATGCTGACTGGAATGGATGTCATTTTCAGGATTGGGAATGTCGGGATGGAGTCTGGCTTGTCAATCTGGAGACAGCCAATGAGACCTCTTTGTGGACATGGCTTTCTCCTGAGAATTCTGGGAAATCCAGCCATATTTCCCCCTTGGAGGCGAGAGACTTATGACTCAGTCCCTTAGAGACATTCTACTGACAAGATACAAGGCTGATTCCATGTGAGACATTCTCGAGGAGAAGCCACATGGGATTACCTTGATGGAACCAGATCCCTTAAGCCAAAAAAACCAGAGAGGGTCCTGCCAGAGGTGAGATGCTTCTACTGCCACTGGATACTGCTGACAAACCCTGAGGCCTAAAAAGGGGAAGAGCCATTAGGAGGACCCTGACAGTACTGAGATGTTTCTACCTCCACTGGATACACAAGACTCTGCACCCACTGACCTGTGACTGTCCTGGTGTCATTGTATATGCTTTGTGATTCTGAAGAGGACTTATAGATTGGTATTGGACATGTGGGCTAATATCAGACTTATGACTTTAGACTGAACTGGGCTGGGATGTTTTCTCAATGTCCAATTGCTCTTGTATATGAACCTCTTTCTTATACAAGTTTGAGTGTCTATGGATTTGTTTCTTTACTCTACCCAGACAAACACAGATGCCCAGAGAGTGATGTGGATATGGCAACAAAACGATGGCACCATAGGAAAGAACTGTGAAGGAGCACCCAGAAGAGTAAGTACTAGATTTGGTCCCTTTGTACCCTTTGAGATCACATTGCTTCTCCCTTCTCCCAACTCCTGATATGTGGTAGAAACTCAAATTAATTTATTTCTGTTAGTTCTGTCTTTACAGTCAGACAGTCAATTCTGTGAAAACTTGGTCCCTGTCTTAAACTTAGGGAAAATGAATACAATACAGGCAGAAAACTGCTAAGATTCAAGCCATGGAGACGCAATGTCAATATGAGAAAGACACCAGAGGTAGATACTTTAGGAGACAGAAGATCTGGTTTCTTGTCTGGTATCAAGATTTTTCTACTGGAACATGTCTATTTTAATTTATTTTTTAAAACTAGACCACTAAATAAATACACAGCTACAAAAATTTGTACGAAGGAGACACTTATCATATTCATGTGAAAAAAATAAATGAATAACATAAAGACACCCAGACTTTTAGGACTTTGTTCAGATCCTTTTCTTTAAATTCCTTGCCTTAAATGAAAATCCACACAGCCACGCTGACTCTGGAAAAACACCTCCAGTAATTCTCTTTCCCTAAATTCAAAGCACCATGGTTTTATGAATAAGGATATAGGGAGTTGAGATTCAGCCTTGACCAATTAATCTTCACTTGACCTTGAACACTTAATGACAGTCAGCTCTAGGGCATGCACACACATAGAAACAAACAGCAACAACAAAAACCCCAACTTGACTCATGTTGACCTCACAAAGTCAACATGAGAATGTCCCTATCCAATGACCTTCCCACCCACTATCATGCTCCCTGTTCTTCCAGACAAGTCCGGCTAGAACAGGGGATGTACACTGGAGTTGGAAACATGGGGAATTTAGGATAGATATTCCTTCCGGATGAATAATGGGAGTGGTGATACTGGGAGGGTGGAGGGATGGTGGAATAGAAAGGGGAAACCAATTTCAGGGATCTACATATAACATCCTTTCAGGGGCATGGTCATCAGGGAAGTGAGTGAAGGGACACATTGGACAGTGTATGATATGAAATAATAATTTATAAATTATTAAAAGTTCATCGGGGGGAGGGAAATATGGGGAGGTAGAGCTGGGATCCTGAGTGGAGGAAGGACGTTTAGAGAGTGGTGATGGCAACAAGTGTGCAAGTGAGGTCTGCATACAATTGATGCATATATGGATCGTGAGGAGAGGTGTATGAGTACCCAATAAAATGATGCATTTTAAAAAAAGAAAATCCCTACATTCATCCATCAATACACTTATTTATTAAAATATATCCCTTTATTACCTACTACTGGACCAACCACTGTTTCACATGCTATAGTAAGTTATTGTAGGGTGGTGTCAAGCCAGTTCACACCCATAGCAACCAAGGTGCAACAGAATGAAACACCTCCCACTCCTGCATCATCCTCACGATTGTCCCCAGGCCTGACCCATTGTTGTTGCCATGGTGCCATCTCCTGAGGGTCTTCCTCAATTAACCAATCATGATGTCCTTCTCTAGAGACTGGCCTCTCCTAACAATATATCCAAAGTATGTAAGATAAAGTCTTGCCATCCCTTGTCTCCAAGGAGCTTTCTGGCAGTACTTCTTCCAAGCACCTCAGTTCTTTTATTTTTTCCCTCCAGCTTGTCCTTTTTGCAGTCCATGGTACTTGAAATATTGTCCTTCAGCAACATTGGTTCTTCTCAGGTTTTCTTTAGTCAACATTCAGTGTTCACACACATATGATGCAGTGATCTAAAAGGTCTTGTGGGTAGATTTACCTAATGCAATTCCTCTTTTGAGCTCCAGACTGCTGATTCTGCAAGCATTGATTATGGATCCTTGACAACTTTAACCCTTTTTTCAGTTATCATGTTATCTATTGGTCCAGTCGTGATCTTGATTTTTTTTTACATTGACTTGTAATCTGTACTTCAGGCTGCAACCCTTGATGTTCACCAGCAAGGCTCAATCTTCCTCCCTTTTATCAAACAAGGTTTTATCATCTGAATATTACAGATTGTTAATAAGCCTACCTCCAATCCTAATGCCCCAGTCTTCTTAATATAGCACAGCATCTTGGATTATTTGCTTCGCATACAGGTTAAGAATGGTGAGAGACTGCAACCTGTTATACACCCTTCTGATTTTAATCCATGCAATATTTCCTAATTCTATTTACTCTATGAACAATTGTTTCTTGATCCATGTACAAGTTCTCTACAATTAAGTGTCCTGTGTTTCCCATTCTCTCAAGAGTTTGCTGTGACCCACAAGATAGAATACCTTGTCACAGTCAATCAAACACAAGTAAACATGGTTCTCATCTTCTCTGCTCTAAGTCAAGGTCCATCTGACTTCAGCAGTGCTATTCTTTGCTTCAAGTTCTCTTCTGAATCCAGCCTGAACACCTAACAGCTCCCTGTCAATGTACCACTGCAACCATTTTTGGATGATCTCCATTAAAATTTTACTTGCCTGTGATATCAATGATATTGTTCTGTAATTTGAATATTTTGTTGAGTTACCTTCTTTAGAATGAGTACACATATGGATCATCTCCAGTTACTTTGCAAGTAGTTTTCTTCCAGTTTTTTTGGTAAAGCTGGGTATGTGCCTCCAGTGCCTCATCAGCTTGTTGAAACATTTCAGTTGGTATTCCATCCATTCCTGGAGCCTTGTTTTTGGCGAATGCTTTCCGTTTTGCTAGAACTTATCCCTTCATCATCATCAGTTCTTGCTCATATGATACCTCCCAGAAATGAGTGTTTGGTACGTGGTCAACACTCCCTGCCATTGAGTCAATTCTGACTTATGGTGACCCTATAGGATGGAGTAGAACTTCTCTTGTGGGTTTCTAATATGGTAAATCTTTTCTGGATTAAAAAGTATCGTCTTTCTCCTATGGAAACCTAGCAACTGTGATGCACTCCTCTTGGGGTTATGATGCCACTTCTTGACCACTATACCAATAGGGCACTATTGTTAAGTGGCATTAAATTTGCTGATTCATAGTAAACTTTGTGCAAAGGAAGTCAGCATTGCCTGGCCCTGTACCATCCTCACAATATTGTGTTTGTCCCTTCTTGCTGCCATTGTGTCGATCAATTTTATTATGGATATTCCTTTATTCTGCTCTGCTGGTTGGTTGACCGGTAACTTTCTTTTAAACTTCTTGGCAGAGACTAGTGAGTGCTTCTAGTGTTGTACCTGTTGTTTGAAACATTTCAATTTTTATTCCATCACTTCCTGGAGTCTTGTTTTTAATCAATGACTTCAAATCAGCTTTCATGTCTTCCTTCAGTATCATAGGTTCTTTGATAATATGCTATCTCTTGAACTGGTGACATTTGTGTATTCCTTTTTGTTACAATGAATCAGTATCTTGCATTTTCTTTTGATGCTTTCTCTATCACCCAATGTTTTGCCTATCAAACCCTTCAATTAAACCCTTTTAACTTGAGAATTTCTTCCCCTTCATTTCTTTCAACCTGGGACATATTCAGAATATTCTTCCTTATTGGCATTCTAACTCCAAGTCTGAACACCTTTTGTCGTAATGCTATATTTTGTCTCCTCCAGTTGTCCTTTGAAATTTTCTGTTTACCTCTTTTACTTCTTTTCAACAATATTCTGTAGCTACCAAATTTCAATCCTTTCTCACATTCATGTTGTTCTGTTTTACCTTTATAAGTGTCCTTCTAATTGCTTCCTACATGATATCTTTGTTGTCAATCTTACAACTTGTCAAATCTTACTTCATTGGTGTTGATTGCATCGAATGTGTTCATGACATGTTTGCTAAATGCATAGGAGAAATACCCAACCTTGTATTTAAATTTCCGTGAGTTTAATTTTTCTTGTTTTGTTCAACTACCATCTGAATCTTTGTTCAGTATCCTGGACTTGGTTTCAACTTAGAGCTAGCAACCCTACGTATGAAGGAATGGAACACCACTTGGCCCTCCACCCTCCTCAGAATCGTTCTATGTTGAAACTGTCGTTGCCACCACTCGTCATTCTGCCCCTCTGTTTTACCAAGCATGGTGGTATGACCAAAAGACGCAAGAAAAAGTCTAACCGTGTTTGCCTCTAAGGAACATTCTG
Organism: Nesogale talazaci; assembly: GCA_004026705.1. Taxonomy (NCBI): domain Eukaryota; kingdom Metazoa; phylum Chordata; class Mammalia; order Afrosoricida; family Tenrecidae; genus Nesogale; species Nesogale talazaci. The sequence continues at coordinate 56,289 of PVJH01009280.1, read as the reverse complement.
GCTATACTTATTCAGATTTAGTTGTTCTTTTGGAGGTTTATGGGACTTTCAATATTCTTAGCCGGTACCGTCATTCAAATGCATAGATTCTTCTTCAATCTTCCTTATTCACTGTCCCACTCATCTGTGTGAGGCAAGTGAAAACATCATGGGTTAGGTTAGGTGCACCTTACATCCTCAAGGTAACATGCAACATCTTTGCTCCAAAACACTTTAAAGCAAAATTTACCCAATGCCATGCATCATTTGAACAAATAATAGGCTGTCTACTTCAGAGACACACATCAGATGGATTCTGATCTCCCACTTAACTCTAGCCCCAGTCCAAGAAGAATTAATTCTGATAACATGGGCATTCTCCATACCGACCTTCATGAAATGATCCCTAAAGATAAGGGTGCTATGGCCAAGAGTGGTGAAGAAAGCAGATGGTGTTCAGCTGTCCACTGGAATAGTGTCTGGGGTCTTAAAGACTTGTGCACAGACAAGCAGCCATTTGAATCCACGAAGAGTGAATTAAGTCCACATGGAACAAGCACTGGTGCCTGTGTGATACAAAGATGACAATAACAAAATTTAAATATGACAAAGGGAAAAGAATCAGAGCTGAAATTGTGAACACCCAGTTTGTAGAAGGCTAAGGAAGACGTGGGAGGCCCAAATCCATCTGCTAACTATCTAGTCAGATTAAGCCTTTGGTATGTCCCCAGTGGCCATAGGCAAGGAACTCAAACAGTTTTATTATCACATACAGATTATTATAAATGTGATTATGGTAGAATTTGGTCCTTGGTCAGTTGACCTCCCTCTTCACCCAACCTGAATTTGTTATAGGTTCAAGTGTTTCTTACTGTTCTGACATTTTAAAAATTTTCTTTCTTACTCTTTATTTTTATTATTGTCTTTTGGCTGCTTTATTTCTTTATTGTTCCTGTTAGTTTTCCCAGTCTGTGGAGCACAAAAGGATTAGATGCAGAGAGACAATAACTGATGCAATGGTTCATGGAGGACGTGGAGGGCGTGTGGAAGGTGGGGTGTGTGAGAGGGGATTGGGGGAACAATGAATATGGGAACAGGGTGGGGACACTATAAATGGTTATGATGATGTATATACAACCCTTTTAAAAAGTGATTTAACCATGGAAGTATATGATATGTGACGACTATATCAAGAAAACTGGAAAAAAAATAAAAACCAAAGTTTATCATCAACAGCACTGAATGATATATGGATAAGATTCCATTGTCAAGTCAAAATAACCAGCTTCATTTTTGCTTACCAATGCCTGGTAGAACGCTCTTCATTCACTCCAGTTCATTTTTTACCATGTTTAACTTTTCTAGAGTTGTACTCTGTACTTTGTATGTTCCAATAAGGATATCTGTAGTTTGTTTTTTCCATTTGGAATTGGAGAATGGTTTGAAGTATATATTTTTGCCAGAATTTAAAGTAATTACATAAAGAACAATGAGTAGTATAGTATTACATAAAGAAGAAAATGTTCTAGAACCGAATAGGGTGATAATTGTACAACTCTTTTTGATAGGATTGACTTATTGAATTGCATGACATGTGGATGAAGTGGTAATAAAATTGTTTTAGTCAGACCAATAGTATCAATAAAAACTAGATGAAGTCTTAAAATAAAGAAAGAAAGAAATTAACTACCGTGGGCTGAGTTCCGGTGGTTGGTGGTTGTGTGCGGGACTGCGGTCCACTGGCTTGGCAGTTCAAATCCAGCAGCAGCTCTCCAGGAGCAAGGCTGCACTTCCTATTCCCACCAGAGGGCAGTGATGCCCTCCACCCCTCCCCAAAAGAAATTAACTACTGAAAGTTTTATGAATAGCATCAAAATAACCTATATTATATATACACAACTGTAGTCTGTTCCTTATTTAGCCCTAACTTTTGGTGATATTGAGCCTTACCAGTATTTCTGCCCACATAGAAATGTCACTTTGATTTCTGTGAAATCTCTCTAAAGAAATTTTCATGCATAGTCACTGTTTATATTTTTTGAAAATGGTATTTATAATGAAGACATTGTTTTTTCAGTGTTCTGCTATGCTATATCTACCTTCATTTATAACGCAATTTTCAATTATGGGTCCTTCCTTTTATTACAACTTTCTTACTCCAGCTATTAATAATTATCAGTATATTTTTATTTGAAATCTGATCAATTTCAAAAGGAAGAATTTGATAGACCTATTCCATTTTTTCATCACTGACTTTAGTAGTTGGTGCATTAATTTGCATAGTATTTGTACTAACTGAATTTCCATATAGGCATAAAAATACCATCCAATCACAACGATATTATACTTTAAGACAGATCTCAAAATATTCTTTTTTAATGTGATGCCATTAATCTTTTATTTTTTGTTTCCAGCATCATAAACCATATGATTGTTGAGTCAAAATAGTCAGGTTCATTTTAGCTCATTAATGGCTGGTAGAGAACTCTTCATGCACCCCAGCTCATTTTTGACAATTTTCAATTCTTCTAGAGCTGTACTTTGTACTTTTTCTGTTCCAATAAGAATACTTGTTGCTTTTTCTTTTCTTTTTTTCACTTTGAGTTGTGCCCCATCAGCAAAAGAAGTTTCTCAAAAGCTGTACTCCATATATGCCATGGAGTTCAATTCTTCCCCAATTTTATTTTGAATTCCTTCCAACCTGAAGAGCTCATCTCCTGGCACTATATCTGAGCGTGCTCTGCTGTCATTCCCTGAGTGCTCAGTGTATCTGACAAAATTCCATTGCTTTTTACAAAGTTTTCAATGACTAATCCTGCAGAATTGGGACTGTCTTCTGTGCAATATTTTTCCTACTTTTCTCTTATTCTTGAAGCCGTACTAAACCTGTTCACCAAGGCTGCTCTTGCTGATATATGATATATCATTGGCATAGCCGCCACCGTCATAACAAGACACAAGTCACCACAGTAAGACAAACGGACAGCCTGGTGAAGGATTCATAGTACTCTCACTTTATTATATTTTTAAGAAAGAAGACTGTTTATTCAACTTATATTCACTGACCCTGTTTGTGTAAGTTATATTATATATTAATAATGCATTAAATTTTATAAAATTAAAAAATAAAGCAGACATTAGTCCTAAGATTTTCTCCCCCCAACAACATAGATATCATTTAACCCATGTATGATTTAAAGTGAGGAAGATAGTCTGTTTTTCAAGGCTATACTAGACACAAGAAACAAACAAAACAAAATGAGATAGAATGACAATAAGTGACTGGTGGTTATTTGCTTCTGAAAATGTGTTCATGTGGGTGCAGCTTTAAATATACATTTCTTTGTGTTTGGTGGGGTGGCCAGAGCATTCTTTCAACAACTTGATTGTGAAGCAAGGTATTTATCTCATTCAAAGTGTTCATTTCTTAAGATTTGTTGGCTTATTCTATGATTAAATAACTGTGTTAGTCCAGGTAGACTAGAAAAACAAACTCATAAGCATGCATAAGTGTGAAAGAAAGAACTTTATATACAAGAACAACTGTACATCAAGAAAATATCCCAGCCCCGTTTAGTCCAAGGTTGTAAGTGTGATGTTAGCCCATATGTCTGATACCAATCTATAAGTCCTCTTCAGACTCACGAAGCACATGCAATGACCCTGGGACAGTCATCGGCCAGTGGATAGAAAATCTTGGGATCCAGTGGTGTCATAAGCATCTCAGCTTTGGCAGCCATCTCCACTTGGCTTCTCTAGGTCCAGATTTCTGAGAGCATAAGGATCCATGTGGCTTCTCCTCAGACATGTCTCACAGGGAGCCATCCTTGTCAGTCAAGTTTCTCAGGCAGCAAGTGTTCTCAATAGAAAGTCTCTAAGGAGGTGAACACACAGAGAGAGAATCTCCACCTCTGAGAAGGGATCACCACATTTCCCAGAATTCTCAGGAGAAGGCCATGCCCACATAAAGGTCTCCTTGACTATCTCCAGAGTGACAGGCTAGGCTCCACTCCTATATTATTAATTCTTAAGTAACATCAGAGTAGGTGACTGCCACAATAACTAAAGTAGGATCAATGGATTTATGTCTTATTACACTAAGTAGTCGACTGTCACATCTTTGATGTTTGGGTCCAGTTTTCATCGTTTGGGTAGAATCAGAGTGCCCCTAAAACATGATCATCGGCTTATTCTATGACTAAATAACTGTGTTTAATCAGGTAATGAGTATTGCCAACAACTGAATGCAACGGACTTCCACGCTTAGACTTTTTTCAGTTCTGTCTCATTGCATATTCACATTTGCTTTCTTAAGTCGGAAGCCACTTTCCATTTTGACTAATGAAGAAATGGAACACTTGACAGATTGAATAATTTGCCCAGATTACTTTGAACAAGATGCTTTCAAATTTTGAACCAAGCTCTTTTTTCAGTTATGCACTTATTTTATTAATCTACTTGTGTGCCTTTGTGAAAATATACACTGCAAAAGATACATAATTTCAACAAATTCTACCTTTAAAATTCAGTCACCTTTGCATCCTGCAGTTGTTCATACTTTTCATTTTCATCTTATTTGATCATCGTTAACTTTATTGCACCAACTCCTAAGATTCTCCCATATAATTTTAAGCTGCTGTGCACTCCAAACAATTGCCCTTTTGTTATTTTTGTCATCTGCTGTCCAATCAGTTCCAACTTACAGTGGTCCACTGTACAGCAGAACAAAACCCCACCTTCCTGAGGCATCCTCCATTTTTGCTGACTGAGACCATTGTTACAGCAGTGGTGTCAGTTCATTTTGATGTCCTGAGATGGTCTTACAAGCTGAAACCAACCCAAACTTTCCTTACAGGTCTGCTTTAAGCAAACCACAACTTAGCTTCATTAGTAAAGCATGCTTGCCTTCAGCAGAATCCATTTGCTTAAAACAGTACACTATACCAGATTTTAATTTGATCAAACTCTGTGTCCTTATGTTGCTCTAAGTTCTTCATTCCTACTTTATAAAACTTTCTTAACAACATTCCAAAAAACTCCTTGTGTTGTTTCATCCTGAGCATCTGCAAACAATCAACACCTTCAAAATGAAACCCACCCAAAATAGCAGGGCCTGCTAGTAAAATGAAACCTATATTAAAAAAAACACACACACACCTGGTAGTCTTTGGGAAAAGAAAAGAAAATGTTGTTTATGATGGATTGAAATTGGATTTCTATGGTAGATATGTTTAACTTTATTACAATTGACCTTAAAATCATCTCCACGTTGTCAGATGAACTTTTGCTTCTGTGTGTAAAGTTTATTCCTAGCTTAACATGACAATCTGTAGTAACACACACAGACACACACCACACACAATTAGCTTACTGTGTACATAGACAGGGCTATTTCTAATTTTCACACTGATATTTAATAGTAATCTATTTAGACAGATTAATAGACAGATTAATAAACTCACTTAAAACAACAGAGATCTGTTTGATTGAAAATTCGATCTAATTCTACTTTTGTGGCCCATAACTAGTGCTGTCCATTTAAATTCTCTAGAGATAATCTAAAAAAGAGATATATTTGATCTTCGACCAAAGAAATAGACATAGGTCGTTAAAACAACAAGAATAAAACTTCAGTCACCTGTCTTTGATTTCCTGTCTCCTGACAACCCATTTGAACTCTTAACTGCTTATCAGTAACCTCTGTCTTCATGAGTAACTTGTTTGCTTTGCTCTCTTGACCGTTCTGTAGGGGTCTCGCTGGACTCTCCATGACCACACCCCTCAGTGGTTAGAGAACTAGACCTGGTGTGGTTGAGCATCTTCCCCACTCACGGAAACTTTCCCGGACAGAATTCAACTGCCCCAGAGTGTCTCCCTGGCAGTGGCTTCTGTAAGGAAGGTCACTTCTTTCTCCCAAATGGATGGTGTCACTTCAGACCAAAGATCACTCAGCAACCACAGCCTGGCATTTAACCACAGCACTACCAGGGCCCCTTGCTTACATCATTTGAAATGAGGATGGACACAGGGATGGCAGCATGGGGCCTCAAACTGCAAGGCTGTGAGGAGGAAGCGAGAGCTGGCAGTGTTTCCTCCATTTGATGCTGGGTGGCAGAGTTCAAACCGACTTGTTAGCCTACAGCAACAACAGCAAAGACTGATCCTGTTCACAGTGGAAGCGTGTAAGTTGGACTTTCACGAAAGCTTATATCCCACGGTGTTCGCTGGTGTGATTTATGCAGGGAGATCTGCCATGTCTGGCGAACTTCTCTGCAGTAATGGAGCATTTTTAAAGAGTGTTTCCCTTCCCTACTCAGAAAATGCGGCGATTCACTTCTTTAAGTGCCTGTCCCGTGGCCGTCAGCTTTGTCTAAGTGCTTGGCAATCTAATTCGATGACCTCACGTTCCGAACCATTCAAGTTGCTCACCACCTCCCTCTGCTGCAGAGTGGCAATTGATTGGACAGCCATGGGTTGTGAGGATTTTCTCGGAAAGAGTGTCCCTAGGCGTCCAGATATCACTTGTAGCAGGAGCAGGTCCCCAAAGAGTGTTGCTCATGGTTTCTGAGAGTTATAGTCCCAGCTTCTCATAATGGAAGAAAATAATTTTAGCATCTTCTTTGTTGCTTATTGACCTGCTCCATCTGTTGCTGCCCTTCGGTTTCCTAACTTAGCACCACTTCTCTGCTTTTCCCACAAGAGCTCCTGCTTTCTACTCTTGCAGTAATTAGACTTTTTTATTATTCATCTTAAACTAAGGATATGCCAACCCCAAAGCAGAAGCCATTCTGCATCAATTCACTAAGCACATATTTATTGAATCCATGTCAGGCATTGCTATCAGTACTTGGAGATGCAGAAGTTGGAAAAACCAAACAAAAGCAACACCCTATGAAGCTCATGCTCTAGGACTAGAGGTCGATAACAAACAGGTTCTTAGGAGGTCAGATGATGAACAGTGTTCAGGAGGAAAATAATACAGGGGACAGGAAAATAGGTGAGGGTCCATTTGATTTTGAGTGACCAGGAAAGATTTCACTTGTAAGATAATGCTTGATGGTGATTGAAATGATGTGATAGAATGATACTTGTGGCTATGGGGTGTGGGAGTAGGATGAGGGAGGCTCCCTGCAAGAGAATCAGTGAGTGTAAAAGGCTAGATAATTCCAGGGAGACTAATATGACAGCAGGATAGCAAGCAAAGGGAAGGAAGGTCGGAGGTGAGACCTGGTAGCTGGCTAGATCCTCTAAGAATTGTCGGTCATTATTACAGCTTGAAGTTTTACTATTAGTTCCATCAGAATTGATTTTGAGACAAAGGATAATATCATCTAACTTTCATTTTAAAAGACTCATACTGACTGCTGAGATAAGATAGAGCATATGAGAGCAAGGGAGGAAGCTATTCCCATAATCCAAGCGAAAGACAATGGCTGCTCAGATCAGGTGGTAATAATGGAGGTGGTAAAATAAGTTGAACTGGGATATAGGGTACAATGAATTCTCTTATGAAAGCTTGATATTAGCTATCACCAGGGTCTTTAGCTTCTCTAGTTCTTCAAATCTGACATCTGTTCAGGATGCCTGATACTTTCTAGATACTCTCCAGTGTTCTATGTCAGGTAAAAAGCTACATTATACCAGAAAGGTAAAGGAAATGAGGTTGATGATTGACAATGCAAAGCTAGATTCTGGTTCGAGAGATATATGATGATAGAGGAGTTACTTAACCTCCTTACTCTTGTTTATTTACCTCTAAGATGGAAATATAAGGAGTGTCCGTCTCCTACAGATGTGGGGAAATTAAATGAGAAAAATAATGAAGAATGCTTATTACATAGACAGACTTGTAGGCAGAATTGGTTTAAAGCAGAGGTTCCCAAACTTAGATGGTCTACTGTCCTCTTAAAAAAAATTCCTCATGACCTCCCTAGCAATAAAAATCTTTTGTACTCCAGCCCAGAATCCAGGACAAAGTGCAGGCAACTGTTCTTCCAATGCCCTTAGATCATTCCACACACCACTGGGGGGCGGTGGCGCTCACTTTGGGAAGCTATGGTTTAACGTGTTGTAACTAGTGATATAATTTAGCTGTGACACTGGGTGCTGGCTATGTCACAGGGATTGAAAATGGTAGTAGGATCCCCCAAAGTGAACAGGCTTCATCGGAGCTTCCAGACCAAGGACAGACCACACAGAAGGAAGGGGCTGTTCAGAGGCATTAGCCACTGAAAACTTTAAGGCCCTGGTGGACCATTGTCCCAGAGAGTGATAGAAGATGAGCCTCTCAAAGCAGAAGGCATTTAAAATACGACCGAGGAAGAGCTGACTTCTCCAAGTTGAGTCCATCATCAGACTTTCATTTGCGGGTGAGATAGACACAACTCAAAAAGAGAAGAAAGGACTGTGCGCATCTCTTAATTCATAGCTGTACTAACAGGTTCAGATAGAGGAACAATTGCAGGACTGGCAAGATTGAGGGCCACTCTGAGTTGGTGTTGACTCCATGGTACCTAGTAATAACAACAGGAGTGCTAGATTCACACACTTTCTTCTAAGTTCTAGGTGAAGACCAGATACCTCCTGTTTCTCTTTTATTTTTCATTGGGTGTTCATACGACTCTTATCACAGTCCATCCATCAAAGCACATGTGTACATTTGGTGCCATCATCATTCTGAAAACATGTTCTTTCTACCTCAGTTCTTGGTATTAGCTCCTCATTTCCCCTCCCTTCCCACTCCTCCCCTCCCTCATGAAACGTTGATAACTTACAAATTGTTATTATTTTGTCATATCTTACACTGTCCGATGTCTCCCTTCATCCATTTCCCGGTTGTCCATACCCCAAGGAGGAGGGTATATGTAGATCCTTATCAAAAGTTCCCCCTCTCTACTCCTCCTTCCCTCCACCCTCCTGGTATCTCCATTGTCTTCACTGGTTCTGAAGGGATCATCTGCCCTGGGTTCCTCATGTGTCTGCTTCCTATCTGTACCTGTCTACATCCTTTCACATATTCTGGAAGTGTCCACTTCAGCTTCAGTTAGATCTCAGATACATTGCTTCTATAGTTTGTTGCCTTTACCTTTCCCATTGATCGCTCGTTTCTTGTTAATTCAAAAGTGCTCTTTTTCTCTTTCCTCGTTTTCCACTTCTCAAGGTGATTTTGTTCTTGTCGTTTTGATTGTTTTTTACTTTCCATCTTTTAAATAAAAATGATCTTTACTTTTATCCTATTCTGGACCCACTTTGCTATTGATTTTCTAGATTTCTAGTGTGTGTCAGCAAAGCCAGAGACTGAGGACACCTCAGTGTATCCTTATAAATATTTTCCATTTTGTCAATATCTCTTTCCCATCCTTTGCTCTGGTGGCTTAGTGCACTACACATTGAACTGCTAACCTTAAGGTCAAGAGCAGTTTTTCTTTGCCCTGTAGGGTCACTATGAGTAGAGAATCAACTTGGTGATAGTAAATATTTGGTTTGTTGTTGTTGTTATTATTTTTATTGCCTCTTTCCAAATTTTGCTATTCTATGCCTTTGCTTTCTCTTTGAAACCAATACTCCTCAAACAGCTGTTCTCAACCTGTGAGTCGCTACCCCTTTGAGTGTTGAACAACCCTTTCATAGGGTTCCCTGATTCATAACAGTAGCAAAATGACAGTTACTAAGCAGCAGTGAAAAATTATGTTATGGTTGTGGGGGTGTCATTACAACATGAGGAACTGGATGAAAGGGTGGCAGCATTAAGGAGGCTGAGAACCACTGCTCTCAAGCCTTATCAGGAGATTTCTGCTCCCAGTTGTAAGCTGTCCCTGCAGTCCATATTGTTTTCTTATCTCTCAAGTTCTGCTGTGGTTCCCTCTGGTTCATTTACTTCACTGTTGCTATTTGGTCAGAGTGAGTATTAGTGGATTACATCTCAATTCAAAACAAACAAAAATTCTCAAAGTTGAACCAGTAAGCAACATCATCATAACAAGAGAAAGATTGACATTGTGCAGGATTTCACTCTGCTTGAACCCACAATCAACACCATGGACACCTCAGTCGAGAAAGCAAAAGGCATGATATACTGAGAAAATCTGCTGTACAAGACCTCTGTAAAGTGACCAAAAGAAAGCTGTTTCAGGTGTGAAGGTAAAGATATGATTGGCCCAAACTATGGTGCTTTGTCTTGTAGGCATGAGTCAGCTGGGCATTGAATAAGGAAGTCTTAAGAAAAATTGACAACTTCAATTTATAGTGTAAGCATAATTTATTGAATATTTGGTGGGCTGCGAGAAGAATGGATCTCTTGGAAAAAATATAGTTTGAATCTTCTTTAGACAGGGAAATGGTGAGACTTTTTCCCATGTACGATGAGCATGTTTTAGAGGGACCATGGGAGTTGGATGGTTTTGTGTTACTGGACACTCCTGTCTAGGAAACACTGGTGGCATAGTGGGTACTAGTTGGACTGTGATCCCAATGGTAGGCAGCTTGAACACACCAGCATCTCCTCGAGAGAAAGATGGGCTTTGTAGTCCCCCAAAAAGTTGCAGTCTCAGAACTCCAGGAGGGTCACTATGAGTCAGCATGGACTTGAGGGCTGCAAATTTGATTTTTTTTTTTTTGGAGACACTCTGACTATGGGTGGAGTCAGACCTGTTCATCCAGTTACAACACCTCCTTGGAGACATGGTCTTTTGTATGACCATGAGGAATCTCAGAAGTGCCTTTCTTCCTGTCATTTGCTTTCCTCCTAGCTGGGACTTCTCTGGGATTCTTCCCTGCTTCCACTGACCTTATCTACCTTTGACTCTGCACTCGCCAGCCTGAGTTCTCCCTGCCTCCTGCTTCACCTTTTGGTCCCACTAGACTGCAGCTAAGTGAGTCTGAAGAGAGCCTTAGCTGGCTTTACTAACTTGTGTTGAACTGTGCTGGCATACCTCCTTGGTATAAAAGTGCTTCTGGAGAGAAAGTTCTTCTTTTGTATATGGGTAAATGTCACTGGCTTGTATCTTTAGACAACTCAGCCGAATGCTAGAGATGAACATTATGTGGGAAAAAAAAGAAGAGTCAAAATAAGTTGGATGGGATAAGAGACTTTAATGATGGCCTCTGTCCTCGTGATGACACAGTACAGAGCGGGGCAGTGCTTCATTTTCATATACATTTCATTTTAATGTGCTATGGTTGAGCCCCACTCCAGAGAACCTACCAGGAGTCTTCTGGAGCTAAGGGCACACCCCTCATTTCCACAATGGGTATTGTTTTGTACCAAGTAAGAAACCACTAAATTCTTGATATGTCTGGAGGGGCTCTAGTTTTTTGTAAGATTGATAATAGGAGTTAGTAGAAGTGCTGCCTCAATGTCCGTCATGCTTGGTACACTGACCCCTTTCAGCATTTCTGTTCCTTAAGACCTGAATTATTCTCATAGACTGGCATTTCTACAAGGCAGATGTGAGACTTTATATCATATACTTATGAAATATGCTGTGAATCTCCTCAGTGTTTCTTGGGATTTATCCACAGTAATAAAAAATGCACTATTAGCTTTCTTCCACTTTACTCTTTCATGAGTGCCTGATGACTGCACTTGTACTAGAGATGCATTCAAAGAGGAATCAAGTGCACTAATGCACCCTCCTTCATTTTTATTTAAAAGCGAAGGTAAAAGAAACATCCTCAGATAAATAGGATGGCATTAAGAATTGCTATAGAGTGTAAAATTATTTTTTCCTAAAAATATTGCATTGAACCCTGAAATGGAAAGGGGTTTTTGTTTGTTTGATTTAAATGATAATTTGCATGTTGTGCTTGTGTTAGCATTATGTACAAAATTGGGAGGATGCCAAGATTGACCTGGGGCCCTGTGCATAGATGAAATACACCATAGATCATACCTTTTTCTATTTTAGGAGGCTCCCGATTGGTCTACACCAATAAGGGTTTATCACTTTTATTCATTCACTTAAGTAGGTTATATAGTTTGAGCTAAAAATGATAATTTATTGTGCACGTCACTTATTTTGGCATGCATTGTGAAAAGTCTACATTTATCCCCTTTTGCTTTCATTTTTTCCCTAAGTGGAAGCATTTAAATAGCACATAATACTTTGTAAAGTTTGCTCACAGACATTCAGTTACCCAAATACTTTCTACAACAAAGACATCTTTATTGTGCATCTTACGAAGCAGCATAAAGGAGACAAAAATCAATCCATTTCTCCCTTCAAGGGGTTTCTTATCTGATGGAATAGAGACAGACATAAAATAATAAACACATTCTGTGCAGGTGACAATATCCTTACTATGAAGTCGGGCCTGGATTCTTCATTGGGTTATCTATCTAATCCACTGTGGGAAGGCTGGTCCTTCTGACATTTCTCTCTCTGTGTCTCTACTGGCTGAGGAAACAGCTTAATCCTCAGCTTCTCCACCTGTCTACGTAGGATTGCCAACAAGTCCCCGCCCATGCCTCTGACATGGACTAACTGTGCTGGGGCTGGGTTTGTGAACTGATTGCATATGTTACCAAGGAAATTATTGGGATATCAAATGGCTATGTCATCTTCCTGGCACCATATTCTCGAGCAGATTGTGATCCAGTGACCTACAAGTGCATCATTCAAAATGTCAGTCCCCCTGCTGATTCATCTTCCACCTTCCTTCTTCTGGCAGGGGCCCCATCTGGCAGGGCAGAAGTACAAATAGATGTGGAATTATATGGCTTCAGCCCTTTTCTTTAGCTACTGTTCCCAGATTGTCAGCCAGTCTCAAAATCTGGCAAGGTAAAACTTGACCCATATACTTAGTGCCTCTTTGTCCTTCTTCATTAGCTTTTCGTTCATCACACAAGAGATCTTATGAAGGCATTAAACTGCAATACAGAAAGAGGCGTCCAACTTCTAAAAGTATGCTGACCTGAGATTTTTCCTATTTTAAAGCAGAAGACAAGTAAACATTTAACATACATGGAAATATTTGCCCAGAATAACATTTCCCCCGCCCCTGCATTTTTTATCTGGACATCAGATATTTTCCAGTTTGTTTCCCTTTCCTTGAGACAGTTCTCTGTGTTCCTGCACTGCCCTTAGGCTTTCTCATGTCCCTTTGATGAAGACAAAATTACATATTCAAGATGAATATTGTGTTTGTGTCTGTTAAATGAAAATGTAATGACACTCTTCAAAACTCAGCAAACACATTTGAGCTCCTTAAACTGCCTCACGTACACTTAATGTGAAAGTATGATTTGCTTAATTCTATGGTCTTTAGTCTTTCATTAGTTAATTTTACAAGTTTTTTGTATATTAAGTAAGGCATGGTATACAGCACTATGGAATTAGAAAAAAATGGATCTTGCTGGAGATAAGCATTTATTATAAAATTAAGTGTCATTTAAAGTTGAATGTGGTATGTGCCAAAACAAATACTTAAAAAATGCTATGGAGAAGGATGGGGCTCATTAATGTTTTCATTCTTAGTTATGGTAAAAGGAAGGCTTTTTATTTTTCCTCCTAATATAGCTGCCCATCAAACTATCTTTATTTTTCACCCTAATGTCACTGTTTACCCCAAAAGTCTATCTTAATAAACTCATTTTTATCACGAGCATGCTCCTACAAAAGAGTGGAAAATGAATTTGAAATTATTTTAATATGAATTCATCCTTAGCTAATGAAAAAAGTGACGATAGATGTGATGGCATTTTAATAATTTATTCACTAAAGATGTATTTCTCCTTTATGCTATTAAATATCTTAGACATGATCTCTAGTCTCACAATCAGAAAAATCGCATTGCCTCATTTCTAAAAACAAACAAGCAAAGCACATCTCATGCCAGGAGTGGCCTTTTCTGTTAGCTACCATCTCTTCTTGTCTCATGTGAAAGTAGGGCTCATACTATCTTCCTCACAGAATTCCTTAGCCTTCATTTGGCAACATGCAGTTACTGTGACTATCGTGAACCAAAGGCAGTCAAGGTATGACAGACACTAACTGAGTAGGTCCAATCTATGGGTTTGTGATGCCTTATAAATTTCAAAAGTGTTTTTGAAAATTTCACAAATAGCTATAGAACAAAATATAACCTGAGGCACCTTCATTCCCCAGAGGGAAAAGCAGACATTCTGGACTCCTGAGATTTCCACAGTGGGGAACTGAGCATGTAAAGGGAGCATGTGCATGCAAACGGTGGTCAGATTCTCAGTGTTCTGTGCATTCATCTAATTTTAGAGATAATTTCATTCCTTCTCTTTTCTGTCTACTTAAAGCAGAATTGGGTGGCCTTTGCTGTTTGATAGAGAACTCTGGTTCCCTCTGCATGAAATATTTAGTTTAATTATGTTTTGAAAACGTCTACTTACCTTTCACATCTTTGTGGTTTTCTCTCTCTGATTCTCTCCCTGTTCTCTTCAGTTAAATTCAAGTACTCCTTTTCTGAGTTCCTAACAGGCTTTGACTATGTCTGTCAAAACTGAATTCGATGCCATCAGTCGACTCTGACTCAGATGAGCCTTTAGGATAGGGTAAACTTGCTCCTGTGGATTTCAGAGACCAGCTCTTTAGAGGAGTGGACAGCCTCCTCTTTCTCCCCCAGAGTTGCTGCCAGTTGGGACCTGCGGACCATGTGACTAATAACCCATGGTCTAACTGCTCCTCCATCAGGGCACAGGTCATCCGTTATCATTGTGTATTTCATTTTATATCTCCCAACTACCAATGTGATATTTAGATCCTGGGTACCTAGAACAGTAATTGATTCATGGAAATTATTAAATATATAGTGGAGGAATAAAGAAAATAAGGATAGAGCTAAGGGGCAGCCTATGAAAGGAAGACTAAGGAAAAAGAGAATGCAAGAAAATAATCGGTCATTTCAGTCATGGCAAATGATTTTTCTCTTCTTTTTGATTTTGAAACAATATAAAAGTAATTACAACAATGGGAACATAGTCCACAGAACAAAACAGGATTGAAATTTAGAAAATGGAATTATTGGTGTGTGTGTGTGTGTGTGTATTCATCCAAGAGGTTTATTGGCACATAATTTATATATCATATAGCTCAATAGTTCAATCCATCAGTTAAATCAAAGTCACCAACACATCAATCTTAGAATACCACCCCCCTCACCCAGATCCCAGAGTTAAATGGCCTTTAAAATGAGTTGTGCAATCACAGTCAGCTCTAGTGCTCTTTCTCCTCCTTACAGCCTTCACTATTTGCTCCTCAAATTCTTGTCCCTTCCCTAATGCCCCCTTTCACCCCCAACTGCCTTCCCGACAACCCCTTGTATCGGTTATTCTCATTGTTTATCTACTCCTCCTGTGCTCCACTAAGTGCGAAGGTGATAAGGCTAAACTCACCATATCATAAAGACCAAAATACAGCCACCATTTCTATAACTTTGGGGTAGCAGTAATTGGCTTCTTCTCATGGTAGGGCAGTTCACCCTTACTTTCAAGAGCATATAGCACACTGTAGGTGAGCTTGAGGTAAAGTCCTTTCCCTTAGAGGGTTCTCCATATATAATACTTTTGATAGAACTCATGCAGAATGTCATTTGGCTCAAAAGAACAAAACTTAAAGTCCCAGTAACCTCCAGCACATGACTTCATTCTCCAAGGGCTGGGAAGAAACTAGGTCAAAAATATCCATATTTAAAATTTTAATAGCTACAGCCAAAGTATCTTCCACAAAGATGGTGCTCATTTTATTTTCTCCCACAATTCTTAAACTCTTGACAACACTGGTCCTTTTCAAGCTCAACTTCTCTTCTTGGTTGATTTTATATATCATGAACAATAGTAAATTTATTTTCATTTGCATTTATTAGATTCATAATTAGTTAAATACCATTTTATACATATTCATCAGTTCTGGGAATTCCATTGTGCCTGAAACCTGCTATATTAGGGAGTTTAACTTTGTGTCTATTATATATGCAGCAAATAATTTATCTTAATCATTAACAAGGTTTTTGGATAAAATTCTTATAAAGATTCACTGTTTAATGAAACCGAGGTTCTTGACAGTTGCTGATCCATGTGTCATTTGCATAGCACTTCTGTGTCAACAAGAATGAGCGAACACCCCCTGAACCCCAACGGTGCTGTGTAACAAGGATTTCACACCATTTCGATCCCTGCGGAAATCAAACCCTATAAGTAAAATAAAGTCTTCCTCCCAATGCTGAATATTTAATGAACTTGTGCACAAAGTTGAACTGAAATGAGATGTGCCTTCTGTTTTTATTGAATAATTTTATTGGAGGCTCATATAGCTCTTATTACAATCCACACATACATCCATTGTGTCAAGCTCTTTGGTACACTTGTTTCCTTCATCATTCTCAAAAATACTTGCTTTCTACTTGAGCCCCTGGTATCGGCTTCCCGTTTTTCCCTTCCTCCCCACTGTCCCCCATGAACCCTCAACAATTTAGAAATTATTATGTTGTCATCTCTTACACTGTCCGACGTCCTCCTTCATGGACATCTCTGCTGTTCATCTCCCTGGGAGGAGGTGATATGTAGATCCTTGCAATCTGTTCTCCCTTTCTACCCCATTCCTCCACCCTCCCATTATTGCCCTTCTCACCATTGGTCTTGAGGGGTTCTTCTGGCTTGGAGTCCCTGTGTTTCAAGTTCCTATCTGTACCAGTGTACATCCTCTGGTCCACCAGATTTGCAAAGTAAAATTTTGCTAAGTAAAATCATGACAGTGTGGAGGGAGGAAGCATTTAAGAACTGGAGGAACATTGAATGTTTCATCGTTGATACACTGCACTCTTGAACTGGCTCATCCCCACCCCAAGATTCTGTGAGGATGTGTCTGGTTGCCTCCATATGGATTTTCTTCCTGGTGAACTTCTTAGTGTTCTGAGAAGCATCAGAGTGATTCTGCCTCGTCCTTCGTGGTTTAACAACGTCTCTCAAGAGAGAAGCTGCACACCTACAAATTGTGCTTGTGTGTGTCTGATCTAGCATGATGGGAACAGTAGTGTACAGGAAGAGGTGTCTCTTAAGGGCAATGTACAAGGATGATGTTTTCCATGACGATTTTTTGTTTCAGTTGATTCATTCTATATAGATTAAGAATAGCATAATAAGTGTAGGGTAGCACAGAGTGAGGCAGTGTTGCATTCTGTGTACATCTGGAAGTAGAAACTCAGAAAGGACACAGTGGCAGAAAACACCAAACAAATCATAGGGAAATGTATTTTCATATTTAGTTTTCTTCTGCTTTGGTTTGATTTACATTAATCTACCTTATCCCTAAAGGGATATACTAATTCATTACTATCTGTTGCAATTTTTCAGTGACTTCAGCCACTATGTTAATTCCTCTTATGGAGGGTCATTCTCTTTCTGTTGACCTCCCCTCCCCCACTTAAATAAACATGGTGTCCTTCTCTAGGGACGATACCTCCTCATAGCATGTTCAAAGTACAGAAGACAAAGAATTGCCATCTTCCTCTCTTAGGAGTATTCGGACACCATTTCTTCAAAGACAGACTTGTTTATTTTCTGATACTTCATATATATTCAATATTCTTGACTCACACTATAATTCAGAGTCATCAACTTTTCTGTAGTTTTTCTTGTTCATTGTCTAGATTTCACATGCACATGAGATCCTTGAAATTGCTGTGGTCTGGGTGAGATGCACCTGCACCCTCATGCTGACATGTTTGTTTTTTAATACCTTGAAAGGCCTGTGCCTATTCAATGTAATCTGTCTTTTAAGCTCTTGACTCAGATTTTCATTGGTGTTTACTATGGATCCACATAAAATAAAATCCTTGAACAGTACAATTAGCAATCGACTCCCTCAAAATGCTTCCACCACTCTGCCTTACCAAATAGGTTTTTATCATATTGTGTAAAATACAGATTTTTTTAGCTCCTGTCATAAAACCCTTCCTAGTGCTTCTCACAAGCTTATATATTAGTCTAGTAAGTACATGATTAATAGTTCAAGCTCACCAGTCCTTTTTCAGGAGACAAGGTTGTCTGTTTCTGTAGAGTTGCAACTTTGAAAATCAGTGTGAGTTTTTTTTTTTTTGTGGGGGGGCATCACTGCTCTCTGATGGTGGGAGTAGGAGGCCCAGCCTTTGATCCTGTGGAGCTGCTGCTGGAATTGAACCTCCATCCCAGTGGGCTGCAGTCCTGCGCACAACCACTACAGCACTGGGGCTCAGCCAGTCAGTGTGAATTTTAATCAACCTATAACCAACAGCAGTCATAGCAAACAGTCACGGGTATGTTTTCACTGTTTGCTTTTTTTCCCCTCATAGGCAGAGGCAAAAAGAAAACACTGGTGTTGCAAACAGTCCAAGCACATAGGCTCATCGATGACATACAAGTACACTGATTTTGTATCCATAGCATTCGTCATCTCAAATTCAAGCTCTTTTATATTAATTTTCAAACTGAAACTGTCCCTCCCCTATCAATCCTAAACTACTTTATTTTCTTTTGAAGTTTTTTATAGACTTCATGTCTAATTAAATTCACTCTACTAAAGTATACAACTTGACTGGTTTTTACAATGGTATATAGTCACATATATTGTCATACCAAACCAGTTTATAGACTATTTTATCACCCTTAAATTGTTCCCTTGTACTCTTGTTTGGGCAAAGGCAACCCTTGGGATTCCAGCAAACAGAATCTTTCCTGTTTCCATAGTTGTGATTTTTCTAAAATGTCTCACACATGGAATCAAAACAACAAAGATGTAATGTTTCATAACTGGTATTTTTTAGCTTTGATGCTTTGAATTTTATCCAGGTGTTTTTATGTTCCTTCTTATTAATAGAATTTCCATTGCTGAGTTGTTGATTCTGACTCATGATAACCCAGAACATAACTGCAGTCCACCGAGTTTGCCATAGCTGGGTTTTAGAGAGACATTATAAAGCTTTTCTTTTTATTCTTCTTCTTCATCTTTTTATTTTGAATTTCATTTTATTCTTCACAACTACATTTTGTCATTTTATTTCAGTTTATAACAAAGACAGCTGATAAAAAGCAGCTGTGATTCTTCCTCATCTCTGAGGAAGAATTTTCCAGTCAGTGAGCAAATGAGCATGTTGGGATAGTTAAGGTTTTGTAGCCAGTTGTCTAAGCCAGGATTCTCAGTGGTGTGAGAAGGTAGGACCTAGTAATAACCCTCCATGATATAACCGAAGGTCATGTAATAACGTCCATAATGGGATCTGCTGTGATTGGATAACCAATTGTATGAAGATTAGACGGGAAAGCAACACACTTACTCAGTTCACGGGCTGAGTTGATCAATTCATTAATGGTGCCTTTGGGGAGGTGGCATGCATCCAATGTAAGCTGGCCTTATGGAAAAATTTCAAAAGTTATATAAAGCCCAACTTCTCCATCTCTATAGAAGTTCTCTTTAGAAAGCTCGATGTGATCCTTTAGAATGCTGTATCTACTACTCTTCTGTGTGAAAGTATGATCCATTCCAGGTTAATTTTTTTGAGCATTTTGTAAACTGTGAACTGAGATTTAGTCGTTCATTCACTTATCTATTTATATTCTCATATATAATTATCCCAGAACTACTTATTGAAAAATCCACTTCCTCACTGAATTAGCACATCTGTCCAAACTTATTGATCACATGCATGTCACTCTATTTCTAGACTTTTCTATGTCTTTAATATAAATGCCAGACAATGTCATCTTGCTTGCTAAAGTTTTAGGAAAATAATTAAAGTTAGGCAATATAATTTATTCACATGTATTATTCCTTAACTTGTTTTGAAACTCCCAAGTTCTGTTTCTTTAAAACAATATTCTTTTTACATTTTAGAATCAGGATGCAGATTTTTAAAAATAAAAATGTCTACGTGAATTTAGGAAATCTGTCATCTTAACAACACCAGGTTAAGTAAGAGATTCTGCTATTGGGGTTCCAGTTCATACACGCCAGTTATAAATCTAAAGCAAATTGTGTTCAGATATGTCTCCAGGATCAGTCAAATTTTTTCAATCATGTGGTTGTCATATCCTCACTAGGATACCCTGAAAACAAATTTTTCTATCAAATGCTAACTTTTGAAGGGCCAGTTAAATTTAAGTCCCTGAGGACAACTCAGAAGGTTTTGGTGACTGCTATTATTTTAAGATTTCAAAGGGGTCATCTTGATAGTGTTTCTCAAAAGACACAGGATGATCATGAAAGCTTATTGGGAAAGAGTTTTAGGAAATTAGAAATTGGCACTGCTGAGAAAAAGGTCTGAAAAGTTGGACTAATAATTTTTTTCCAGTCAAGACAACGAAGCTGCTCATTCAATGAGGGCATCAAGAGCTATTTTATGAAAATTTCACAGTTTATTTTACCTGTCCTCCCCAAATCCTGATTTTGACCCTTCAGGCTTCTCTTTTGTGCCCAAACTCAAATGATATTTGAAGATAAAAATAGAAGCCATAATTTGGGTTCTATGATAGTGCCAGTATCGCTATTTGACATGGTGTAACCAAAGAGCATAGGATCTATATGGAAAGGTTAGATAAACCATAAAACTGTCCTCCAAAGTATGAGAGTTTGATGGTGGTCAACAACTTAAAATTTTAGTATTTTTGCTCAATAAATTTTTCTGTGATTTTCATAGCAATACTGTTTTATTTACCCCTGTATTGTGTCTTCTGATCCATGAACGCAGTATGTATTTTCATTTATTAATGGTTTTAATTTCTCTTAACTACATACATAACTGTATATATATATATTTGCACATATTTTGTTAAATTCAATTATAGTTCATTTCACGTAGTCATAAATGTTGTTCTTTAAATTTTAAATGCAAATGTGTTTAAATTTTAAACACAAACTACGGAAAAATAGTTGAAAAATATGGTTTTAGTGATAGAAAGGTGATTGAAAGCAAGATCAATTATTATTTTTTTTGGGGGGGGTTATCCCTGCCTCTGGTGGTCGTGGGCGCTGCCCAGTGCTGCTGCTGAGAGCCGCCACTGGATTTGAACCGTGAAGCCCCGGAGCCGCAGTCCCGCACTCAGCCACTTACGCCACTGGGGCTCAGCCCGCAAGATCAATTATTTATTCATCACAAATATCCTTTTCTCCCCCTACAATATAAGGGAATCTTTCCAGGTGGATTACACAAAAAAAATCAATGGACTACACCTGTGGGAGGCGATGAAGAGAGAGCTAAACACCAGCAGCTAGAACCAAGACCAGGTGTCGGTTGTCCGACAATCCATCACTTGCTCATATGTAATCTCAGGTTGAAGATGAAGAAAATTGCAACCAGTCCATGAGAGCCAAAATACAACCTTCAGTAGATTTCACCTGAATTTAAGAACATTTCAAGACACTTTTGACCCGTTGGATACTAATGATAAAAGACCTGAAGAACTGTAGATCATATCAAGAACATTCTACATGAAAAAAGCAAGACATCATTAAAAAGATGAGAAAGAAAGAAAAGCTCAAAAGGGGTGTCAGAAAAGACTCGGAAACTTGCTCTTGAGAGAAGCTAAGGTAAATGCAAAAACTATTGTAGTTGAAAAAACCGAACAGAAAACTGCAAAGGGTCTCTTGAGAAGAAAAAGTCAAATAGTATAGTGAAAAGTGCAAAGACCTCGAGTTAGGAAACAAAGAGCAAGAACATGGTTGACATATCTTTAACAGAAAGAAATCAAGAAAAACAATGATGTTTCAAGTTGAAATATTGAAAGATTCTATGGAAAAAATATTTAATGATGCAGGAAACATCAAAAGAAGTTAGAAATAATACACAGAGTCACCGAACTAGAAAAAAACAACAACAACAAACCCATCATTTCAAGAACTAGCATATGAACAAGAGCCAGTGCCATTGAAGGACAAAGAGCCAGGTGCCCTGAAGGAATCAGCCTAAAAAAGGTTCCAGGAATAAAGATGTCCCAACCAACTGATGAAGCACTTGCAGCTCTTCCTCCAGAAACTGATGGAACACCAATTAAAATCTTTCAACAAGCTGAGGAAGCACTGTATGCACTCACTCATCTATGTCATGAAATTTGAAGACACCTCGTTGGCCAACTGACTGGAAGAGACCCATACTTGTACCTATTTTGAAGGGCGACCCAAAAGAATTTCTATATTATAGAATGATATCATAGATATCCCAGTCTAGTAAAATTTTGCTGAAAAATATCCTACAAGCTTTGCAGCTAAAAGTTGGCACAGAGCAGCCAGAAATTTCGGCCAGGTTCAGAAGAGAATATAGATGGAACATGTAATATCATTCCTTGATGGCAGATGGATCTTCACTGAAAAGAGAGACTATCAGAAATACTTCCACAAGTGTTTTACTGACTATGCAAAGGCATTCTACTGTGTGGCCTTAACAAAATATGGATAGTATTGGGAACAATATGATCCCAGAAAACTTAATTGTGCTCATGCAGTGTCTCTATGGGAGAAAGATGTGCTTCTAAGATTACAGTCTCAGGATCCCAGCAATCAGTTCTATTCTTCCATGGTGAACTGCTGAGTTAGAATTCACTCATTAGCATTGAGTACTGCTTTCCCACGGTTCTCCTTTGTATTACTGATACCTTCTTACCAGGGTGTAACTTTCTCGTCGACCCCATTTTCTGTGGAACACATTCACACATCTTTGGAGCTTCCTCTCTCTTTGTAGCATCTTCTTCCCTGGGAATTTACCTGACAAATTTGGATTCTAGGAACTCCATCCTCTCGATCCCTTCAAGTCATTCTCACTTCGAAGCCCCCGTTGCATCTTATCTACACACACTGGGTCCTTGAATCTGCCTCCAGTCTTGAAGAACAGTAACGGTATTCTGGGAAGTAGGAAGGGTAACCTTCCTACCTTGCTGCTCCTCAAGGATTACAGCACTGTCTGTTATTCATTATCTTTCAAATATTATCACACACATTTTATTTGATTTTCTATTTATATAAAGTGGAAGAGTAATTCTAAACCTCAATGCTTCACCATGTCCAACTTCAGACATCATCACATTGTCAGACACCTGGTCTGTATTCTATCCATACTAGGAATCATATCATTTTCATATCTATGCATTATTTTATCATCCTGACTGTATTTGTCTGTGAACATGTTACCTATTTTGAAATCATTTGAGACATAATCACTGACTATTTCTTGGTCCCTACATTCTACAGTGGCCCTTGGATGATCATAGGAGTGTACTCTAAAAGGATGGCTAGACTGCTCCTTGGATCAGAGGATAGTGAGATTCCATCTTATTTGCCTGGAGAAAATACATCATGCTTGGTAGAGGGCCAGTGAAAAGGAGAACACTCCCCATGACTTGTATCGACACAGTGGGCACATCAATAGGTTCAGATACAGCAACAACTATGTGGATGGCACAGGACCCGATAGTATTTCATTCTGTTACATAAAGGGTCGCTATGAATTGCAATTAACCGGACACCTCAAAATGACAACATGGTGGCCATTAATGATACATTAATACGTAGAGAATAATTTTCCACCTCAAAATATGATACAATATGACAGTAATCCAAGTTTCATTTACTGAAAATAGGCATGAAATAAGTTTTTCAAAATAGTTATTAGTTCTTACCCAGATATATTGCTATGTTTCAAAAACTGAATACCTAAGATCTGTGGAATTTATCCTATCGCATTCAATGCAAGTATTATCTTTAAAATGTAAGTCTTTATGTGACATATGCTATGGTATAATTTGCCACGAAGGGTACCATGGAAGGGTTAAAGAAGAGGTGAAGACTGAAGAATAGCTGCAAAATTTCTGATGGAAAAGAGAAATAAAATTCCAACCTAAGGTAATGAGGCCAAACCTCACTCACTTCCAACAAGTTGATACCAACTCTTAATGACACTGTAGGGTAGAGTACAACTGTCCCTTTGAGTTTCTGAGACTTTGTAGTGGTTACATAATCTACTGTCCACTTGTGAAGGGGTGGAGTCTAACCTGTCAATCAAGTCATAGCCAATGAGGCCTCTGTTTGGGTATGACCTTCCCCTGAGGATTCTGCGAAATCTTATCTTCCTCTCTGGAGGCGGGAGACACACTCTCTCTCTGCTGCATGTTGACAAGCTACATGGAACTATGCTGACAGTAGTCAGATCCTCAAACTGGTGGAACCATGTGGAGAGCCATGCCAGTGCTGAGAGACTTCTGCAGCCTCTGGATCCTCAAGACTTTCCACTCACTAGCCTGTGATCTTCTTGCACTCAGCATCATCACCTGACTGCATGAGTTTAAAGAGGAATTGATAGACTAGTATTAACATATGTGGTAATATTGGACTTACAGACTTAGTCTGGGCGGGGCTGGATTTTTCTTAATGTACAATTGTTCTTTGATATAAAGTTCTCTCTTACACATATGAGTGTGTCTGGATTCGTTTCTCTAATCTACCCAGACTAATACCAACTGTAACTATTTATAGGAGTTACAAGCCCGTCTTTCTCCTACTGAAGAGTTGGTGGTTCCAAACTGCTGACCTTGCAGTTAACAAGCCAATGAATAGCCAATGAATCATGCTGCCAGGAATCCAAGCTCTGTTAATAGCATGTGCAAATATGCACACAATCTAATATTATTGCATGTTCAAGTAACACTATATCATTCAGTATACACAATAAGCATTACTGTTAAACTAGCAATAGGAAAGAAAGGGAGAGTTAGAGTAAGACACATTTGCAATGTTAAACCAAGACATTTGTTTAGCAGTTCTCAACCTGTAGGTCACGACCCCTTTGGGGTAGGAAGACCCTTTCACAGGCATCATCCAATTCATAACAGTAGCAAAATTGCAGTTATGAAGTAACAATGAAAACAACTTATGGTTGGGGTCCCCACCACCTGAGGAATTGTATAATAGGGCAGCGGCATGAGGAAGGTTGAGAAGCACTGCACTAGGGTGATGCAGGCGCATGCATCTTATAGAGGTTCTAGTACTCTCTTGAGGTATAAATGAAAAGACCCAGCCAAATGAGGCTTTCACAATTGGACAGGAAATGGCACAAAAGTTCATGTCCTATTACACAGAATTTCAAGACGGCTGTAGTCACTGCACCATTCATGTGTCAATTCCTCTTCAGAACCAATATTTGGTCTTTATCCTTTTCCAACTGCAATTCTTTGGTTTTCTTTACCATCAGATTTGATTTTATTATCTAAGCTTTGCCACACACAAAAATATTTCATTTGAAAAACTCACTGCCATCAAGTCAATTTGGATTCATAGCAACACTATAGAAAAAGGGAGAACTGCTCCTTTGGATTCCCAAGACTGTAAATGTATGGGAGTCGAAAACCTCCTTGTTCTCCTGCAAAGCCAGTGGTGCTCAACCTTCCCAATGCCATGGCCCTTTCATACACTTCCTCATGTGAGGGTGAACTCCCAAGCATAGAATTATTATTGTGTGTGTCTTTAATGAAGAGGGTTGGGGAGCGCCAGGGAATGTCCATGTTAATCTTCTTGGGCTGGTTTTTAATTTTTTTTCTTTTTCTTAATGCTGCTGCTCTTACCACTTGCAGCTGCCTCCTTGGGTCCACCTTCGGCGGGCTCCCCCTTTGGGGAGAGCGTCTTCTTTTTCTTTGGGATGCTCCCACCGTTTGCTGCCTCCTGAGGCTCACACACAGGTTCCTCTTTGGGCAGATATTTCAGTTTCTTCCTCTTAGGGAGGGGTGTTCCTTCTGGATCACTGTCGACCAGCTGCTCCTTTGATCTCTTTTGGGTTTGGGGAGAGCAGAGAGAGCTGGGTCTTCAAATCCATTTTCCTGGGGAGTCTCCTGGGCCCTCTGCTTTCTCTTCTTTTGGGGCCTTCCCCTATTGGTCTCCTGCCCGCTTACCCCCCATGCCTCGGGAGCACGGTTCTCCTGTGCGGCCAGTGGCTTCTTTTCCTTTTTCAAGTGTTTCTTCCCCAGTTTCCTAGTCAGCTCCACAGCAGCCTCCTCCACCTGCACCAGTGCCACCTTCATCACATCCAGATGATTCTTCTGAGGGACCTCCCCAGCCTGGCAGAAGGAAGGTCGCTCCTCAACTTGCTCTTGAAGCTCTTCCCCAAATACTCTGGCGGGTACCTCAGAGAAACAGTCGATCAGAGAGGCGACACTGCATTTGTTTGCCAGGTAGCTGGAGATGCGGCCTTGGTTCTTGGCAGCTGCACGCCAATGAAAGCAGAGTGGAAAATGAGCCCATATTTAGGGGAGTTTCCCCTGGTCTTCGGGGCTCTGGAAGCTTGGTCCCTTTTGCTGGGCCCTGGGTTTGACTCAGACACCAAAGCTGACTCATCACTTCCATAGCAGAGGCCCGTATGGGTCAGGGGTCCTGGCCAGCCATCACTGTTATATCAAATCATTCTCATTGCTACTTCACAGCTGTAATTTTGCATGATGAATCGCCGAGCCCTGCAAAAGGGTTGTTCTACTTCCAAAGGGGTCACGACCCACAGGTTGAGAACTGCTGTGCTGAGCCATAGGTGGTTCTGAACTGCTCACCTAGGAGTCAGCAGTCCTATGTCTAACCACCTACACCACAAGGGCTCCTTTCACTTACAAAGCCCCAGGTCGTTAGTACTTATGGAGGGGAGGGTTGAGCAAAAACTAATCCAGCCCTGGTTTGATCTCTTTTACCTACCAAGGGCACTTGGACTAAACATGCTTGATAGTACTGAAGGAAATAAGCACGTGAAATCTATATAATAACCAAAGGATGGAACTAAAATGGTATGGGTTAAAGAAATGTCAGTGGGACTGGAAATGTGACAAAGTAATAGGTTGGATATTTGGGACGGGAGATGCTGGGATGGGTGAATAGTTTTGCTTGCCTAGCAATTTCGAGTCATTGGGACCAGAGACCAATGCAAAAGAAGAATAAACACTGTCCTGCCAACAACTCCTGTCTTATTTCCCAAAAAAACTGGGAAACAAACATGAAAGGTCTGTTCCTTCATTGCCTCCAGAGGGAACGCAGTCCTGTTCAGACGCTGCAAGCATCATTTTCTACCCCAAGAAATCAAATATTAAGAACAAAAGCAAACTTGACTAGTAACTTCACTATTAGTTCATTCTGCTAAAATGAGCTTTCTATTACTTTAAACAGTATAGCTACATTTATGAGGTGAGAAAGATAAATTAATGAATAATGCCCATATCATTGAACAAAGCTTATGAAAAAGCAAGCTGAATCAAAATATGTAAGAGGATCCATCAAAAATCTTAGAATTTCTAAAAATTGAAAGAAAAGAAAGTGATCCATTAGTGGAAATATGGAATGAGCCCAGAGGAAATATATAGTACTTAGAATATGATGCTGAATATTTAACACAGGGTCATCTAATGAGTGGGAAAAAGTAAGAACGAGGTAATAGTTAATTAAATTGCATGCCAAATTGATCAATTATATACAAACTGATAAATTTCACCCAAGACCCACTAGAATGGAGCCCTGGTGACAGTGGATGATGGTTCAAACCCACCAGCTGCTTCCTGGGGGGAAGATGAGGTTATCTTCTTCAAATGAGAGGTTACTTCTTTAAAGATGAGGGTCTCTTCTAAAACTCCTATAAAGCATTTCTATGAGTCCAAATTGATTTGAGAGCAGGGAGATTGAGTTTTGATTTTTTGCTCTATTAAGTATTATAAAAGGAAATAAGAGGTAGAAGTAAAATACAATAGTTGTTTATCTTTAGAATGTAAGGAACACTGTGCTTAATGAAAAATGTGCACCACATACCAATTAAGATAAATAGAAACAAATTCACAACCTGGTACAGGCAAGTATATTATACAACATCAAATATAAAAGAAAACCTTAAAGCTCTGAGAGAGAAAAGACAGATTATTTATAGATCACTTAGAATTAGATTGAAGCAGATTTCTTCTTTCCACGAATCATGTAGGGAACAGCACAGAAGAATATATTCAAAAGTCTGTGAGTTCTTCCCTGTTAACATAGACTTTTATACTCAGCTAAACGTCATTCCAGAGGGAGGACTTGAGAGCATATTATTTTTCAGTCACATAATGTTTGCTTGCTCCTTAGAGAATACTGCTAGGGGATTTAGTACAGTGTGCATTTCAGGTAGAGGAAACAACTTGGAGCATAGAAAAGAAGGGAATAGGGAAGAGGGATAGAAGGATATTGTTCCTGTAAAGAAAAAAAATTGTAGTTAAATTTGGGTAAATCACTTGAAAACAATATAATTTGAGCTGCATAACAGTGGAGTAAAAATTAAGTATAAAAATCTTTATTGTTCTTATAGCAAACAAGAAAAAGAGCAGGAAAAGGTAAATAAATTGTAAATGAGTAAAAAGTACAGAATGTTCCTATCATATAAGATGTATTTCAGAAAGACAATGAGGAAAAATGTCAATTTTATCTATGGGACGTATATAATATTGTACCATAGTAAGGCAAGAGAAGAGTAATGTACTATAAAGAAGACCAATTTACAATTTATTTCAGAAAAATTAGAGAAATAACTCAAATTTGCCTATACATTACTCATGTGACGCTTGTACTAAAATAAGAAATTAAAAATTCACCCTAAAAAAGACCAATTTTGCTTTTGATCATTGACACACTCAAAAAATGCCAAGGAAAGTAGTAACAAATCATCTTAAACAGTAGCAAATTATAACAAAATGTATTTTAACTCAACCATGTGCCTCTACCTCACTATGAGAAACTATATTAAAAGCAAAAATTGAATAATTGGGCAATATCAATAGGCTAGCTAGAAAACATAAGATTTCTCTCCCAAGAAAGGAAGCCTTGCCCTAAGATGGAAATAATAACACCACATAACATAATGTTTTAAGGTCAGTGAATATGTGCAAAAGCAAAGGTAACCAAGCACCAAAGTTATAAAGCACCCTGAGGGGGAATCAGTACAAATGACAGACAGGAAACAGAACATGACACATACTTCAGATATCAAAAACTATCAGGCAAATTCTTAAAGGCATATGTTTATCTTGTTAACAAGCGAAGGGAAAGAAAAGCAACAAAGATTTCAAAGCGCCAATAGAAAACAGAATATTGGAAAGGAGATATTGGGAAAATAGAAAATGATCAATCAAATCAAAGCACAGAACCACATAGACAGACAAATTTAAAGACAAAAGATCCAGTTCAATAGTAGAATTGGAAAAAAAAACTGAAGGGGGCTAATGGACTAATAAATTGATGCTACCATAGGTATGTCAAATTATATCAGAAAAAAAATCCAAAAGATAAAATATGAAAAGATTTAGAGACATATGGCAAAGAAGGAAAAGGTAAGGGGAGTGTACATTTTATTGAAGACATGGAGATGAGTGAGAAGCATGTGGGGAGAAAGAATGGTGACACCAACTTTCATAGTAAAGTAGACTAGTGGAAGCCATACGTGATCAATAAAAGCAAATTCAGTGACACATCCCATAATAGTGCACTCCAATAGAGAAAGGCAAAATCTTAAATAAAGTTGGAGGTTGAAGATGGAATTACTTTTAAAGAAGTGTCAGTTAAATTGACAGTTTATTTCTCAACAGTGTCAGTGGAGGCCAGAAAACAAAGAAATGCTATCTTCCCACTGTGGAATGAAAAGGACTCCCTACCTAACACTCATGCCCAGTGAAAATATCTTTCAAGATTGTGGGCAAAATGAAGACAATGGAAGGCATACAAGCACTGAGAGAGTTCACCAGCAGCCCACCCTCGCTCATGGGAAGTCTAATGTTTAAGCTTTAGGCTGAAGACAATACACTCAGAAAGGAAGCCAGTTGCAGGTCAAGATGGGAAAAAAACTCAGTGAATATATAATTAAATCTGAAAGGATGCTGCCTCCATGACCAATAGTAATTATGTATTTCAGGGTTAATATATAAAATTAACATAAGAAAGAAAAAATAATATAGTAAGTAAAGAGTGGATACGGAGAGTTAAAACATTCTAAGTCTTGGCTTTATGGGAAGAAGGAAAAGAACAGTAAATTAAAGCTTGATTAGCTTAAGCAATTATATTTTCTTGAGGAACTTCAAAAGAATAGAAACCGTGTACATAACTACTAATAGACTAAGTGCTCTGGAATTAAAGGCAAAGATTGCATGACTAGATTTTCAAAAACAACTGCAAAATGCTTATGAAAGATATAAATAAAAGGCAAATACGGGAGGCTTTTTACAAGTTCATGAAATAAATGGAAGTAAAAGAAAATGAAATTTCCCCATAAATTGTGAAGCTGTCTTGTATATTGTATATGTATTTCAACAAAGATCTAAAATTAAAAGCTGGGAAATATGCACTATGTAAATTCCAAAGGAAAATTAATGTATATTTTATTAATAACAAGTTTTCATTCACTGAGAAAATATGTATGCATTTCTTTTAATTGTATATACACACAAGGAAAGCTTTCTTTATATAAAGTAAAACTTGTCAGAAAAACAAAAGGAAGTTGTGAAATCCATAATCAAACTGAAATGTTTAATGTACTATAAGTAATTAAAAATAGACTGATAAAAATACTTAGTGTTATTTAAGATTTGAGCAGCACGAATAACTGTAGACGCAGTAGACATATATACATAGTAGACATATATATGCTACCTCTTGATAATATTTTAGCCTTCCCCTAGATGAAAATTTTAAAAAGTCATCTTTTTAGTAATACATGAATAAAAATGAGATCTAATATATAACTTCTTTTTAGTTCAATCATAACTGAAAACTTACATATAGTTATTTGTAGAATGTAGCTAAAGCAGCAATAGGGAAATTCATAGATTTCAGTGAACATATTGGTCTACAAAAACAGTTTTTGGGGGTGCATCACTGCCCGCTGGTGGTCATGGGAGCTACCCAGTGCTGCTCCTGAGAGCCGCCGCTGGATTTGAACCGCCAAGCCCGTGGGCCGCAGCCCCGTATTCAACCACTTACGCCACTGGGTGTAAGTTTTATACCCCCCTACAAAAACATTTTTAAATGAATCAAAGTTTATTCAATAAGTAGGAAAGAGAAGAGCAATTATACTTACCTAAAAGAATATTGTATAATATTATATCGTATGCTCACATAATAGCAACGTTAGGCTAATTCAATAAGGACACAGGAGCAACAAGTGGAAGAGCTATTTTTTGAAGGGTCAAATAACAAACAATTTTCTTAAGAGTGATAAAAAAGGGGAATAATATACAAATACTTGACAGATGAAAGAAAAGAGAGCACTGGAAACACCTATTTAGATTGTTAATAAGGATATTATGAAAATTTTCTACCAAAATTACTAAAACATGCCAAACAGATACTAGGTACAAAGTAGGAATTCTTGAGGGGTGCAAAGAATTAAACACTGGAATGACTACCAGCTGAAAGGCTAGCAGTCTAACCACCTGGGCAGTCAGACATGGTGATCCGCTTCCAAAAAGGACTGGTCATGAAAATTCTAGGAAAGAATTCTGCATGCATTTATGAAGCTGTGATGAGAGGGAGTCAACTTCCCATAATTAGCGATGACACATGCAAAACAAAATTGATCAAAAGTGACTTAAGCAATTGAAAACTGAAGAGCTACATAGCTGTTGAAGAAATTGTATTCATGAAGAAAACTTTAACGCAGATGGCTTTGTTGGGAAGTTTTAGAATAATAATATTCCTATCTTACATCTTATTATTTCCATTTTTCTTCCAGAGAGCAGGAAAACAGAAAATTCTTGCCAATTCATTTTATAAGGTTTGTACACTCTAGCTAAGATCCAATAATAATATATTGATAAAAGCAAATTACAGTCAGATTTTATTTGTTAACATGGATGCAAAAATTGTAAATAAATAATTGCAAGGCAAACTTTCAATTTATAAAGGAAGGATAATGCATTTTGTCCAAATTGGATTCATTTCAGACATGCAAGACGGTTTTAATATTAGGGACTCTGTTATTTCAATGCATCACATTAAATAAGTAACAGACAAAAATGTGAGTAACTGCACATGATGAGAATAATACTAGGCATGTCAACACATATCCATGATTAATTTTTTAAATAAAGAAAGTTAGCAATGGAATTTAATCATATATTGTGAGCATCTCCAGGATACTTTGTGCTCAATGGTAAAATGTTGGGAATTTTCCTTTGAGACTGGGTGCAAAATAAGGATCATCACTTTCACTTGTCTGTACAACAGGTTCTGGAGAGTGCATCTGTGTCATTTATCACCAGGATTCCAGCAGCGTACTTCGACCTTTGTACCCTACAGTCTTTGCTAACTAACATCCCAATCAGAAAGAAAAAAGTAAATAGACACGTATTGAATGTGAGAGCTCACACCCCTTAATTCAGAGAGAGACAGAGTGCTGCCTTGTCTGGCTTTTCTATCATTTCCTGGTCATGTTCCTTCAACGACACTGACCTCATCGTCATTTCACAAATGTGTCAGGCTCTCTCTTCCTTGGGGATTCCCAACATACTTTTGCCTGAGCCTAGAAGTTTCTCCTCCCACAACTAACTGCCCACCTCTCTCACTTCCTTTGTGTGTGTCTCACCTCAAATGTCTTTGTCTCCAAAGACCCACTCTTACTTGTTCAGCATTGTTCAATATTGACAATCCTGCTCTTCCTCATCCCACTGTATTTTTTTCTAACCCCTGGAATTTCCAATTTTGTCACACATGATATTACTTTTTGTTATATTTACCAGTAGTGTGTGTCTTCTTCCACTATCATGAACTAGGATAAGGGTTGTCTCCATTGTGAATACAAAATTCCCAGGAAAGAACAGATACTTAACAAGATACTTGTTCAATAGCAAAGTGAGAAAATTATACACGAAAGCTAGTTATATTAAGAGGTTGTTATTGGGTGTGTGTGTGTGTGTGTGTGTGTGTGTGTGTGGTGATGATTTGGGGTCTTTGATTAATTGTGGACTATACTAAGTTCCTCGCCCCCACAAAAGCATCATTAAATTTATATTTTATCCATTTAAACATTTTTTCAGTGATATCATCAGTTTTTAGGAAGGGATGCTGTATCTGGCATTGCTAGTATTGTTTCACAGTCATGTGGAAGGCTACTTTTTCAAAGATATTGCCCACTGAAAGACTGTATGTGGGACTGCACCCTGGTCACGTAGTGGTTGAGTGCAGGATTGCGGCCCACTGGCTGGGCGGTTCAAATCCAGCAGCAGTTCTCTAGAAGCAAGACTGGACCTCAAACTCCCACGAGAGGGCAGTGATGCCAAAAAAAAAAAAAGATTGTATGTGATAGTTTCAGTAACTCCACCAGCAAACAACTCAAATCTCCCCCTCCCCAAAAAAAATCCCACAGACATACAAATAGACATTAAGAAACAACTAAAACAGTTGAAAAGTGAGGTGTCTATAACTTATGCTGACTCCACGACTCCACGAATGTAAAACAGTGCTCTATAGTGATTTCAATGGATGATTTTTCTAAAGGAGACCCCCAACTTTCCTTGTGAGCAGCCTCTGGGAGAATTCACACAGCCAACATTTTAATTAGTGGCCAAGCACTTTGTCAACCAGCTCCAACCAGGAACTTCATCTAACATGCAAGTATGTTTGTGTGTGTGCATGTATGGGCTCACTTGCACAATAAAATGCATTTTTGTTGTTGAAGAAATTTGGTTTCTCCATTAGAATCATCACTTAATAGCTTCAACTGGAAAGAAAGTTAGACTTTCTGGGTTTTAGTTTTCTTCTTTGCGTTAGAGAAATTTAATTGGTAATTTTTAATGTCTCAGTGTACTCAATTGCTTTTCACCATTAATAAATTATTTTATTTTCCTTTTTGCTTCCTTGCTTGCATATTTACTATGGTTTGGGTGGTCTTTGGGTACACACAGCAGTTTGTTTTGTAAAAACTATGGATAGCCTTGAAAAGAATAGGAATTCCAGCACATTGTGCTCATTTGGAACTTGTACATGGATTAAGATGTAGTTTGTGGGAACAGAACAAGGAAATACTGAGAAATGTAAATTCAGGAAAGGTGTGCACCAAGGTGGTATCCCCTGATCATGCTTAGTCAATCCGTAAATTGAGCAAATCTTCAGAGAAGCTGGATTATACAAAGAAGAACATGGCATCAGGATTGGTGGAAGGCTTATTTTTGTTTGTTTTTTTGGGGGCATCACCGGGTGGAAGCCTTATTAACACCTTCCAATAACACAACTTCACCTGCCGAGAGAACTTAAAAAGAACTTCACTTGCTGCTAAAGATCAAGGAGTGAAGCCTTCCATACAAATTGCAACCGAATGTAAAGAAAGCAAAAAAACCAACACCCCCACTCTGGACCATGAGGTAGCATAATCATCAATGGAGCGAAGGTTGTACGTGTCAATGTTTTCATCTTGCTTGAGTGCACAACCTGTGTTCGGGGCAACAGCAGTAAAGAGATCAAAAGACAAGTGGCCTTGCCTGCTGCACAAGACAGCTTGGGAGCGTTGAAAAACCGGGAGATT
This sequence comes from Nesogale talazaci, assembly GCA_004026705.1. Classification (NCBI taxonomy): domain Eukaryota; kingdom Metazoa; phylum Chordata; class Mammalia; order Afrosoricida; family Tenrecidae; genus Nesogale; species Nesogale talazaci. Next base: position 21,831 of record PVJH01009280.1, on the reverse strand, counting down.
ACTCTGAGTACTGAGATGTGCTTTCTCCAAGGTGTGGTTTGTTCAATAGCCTCATATGCATATGAAAGTTGGACATTGATTAAGGAAGGCCAGAGACGTATGGGTGCAGTTAAATCATGGTTCTGGCGGAGAAGGTTGAAAGTGCCATGAACCACCGTGTGGATAAACAAATCTGTCTGAGAAGACGAGTGGTCAGAATGTTCCTTGGAGGCAAGCATGACAAACCTTTGTCTTACGTAATTTGGACATGTTGCCAGGAGAGACCAGTCCCTGAAACAGGACACTGTGCTTGGTAAAGTGGGGGAGTAGAGATAAAGAGGGAGGTACATAGGGAGATGGATTGGCACACTGGTGCAACAATTGACACTTGCCAGTAGGAACAATTGTGAGGAGGACTTGGAATTGACAGTACTTTGTTCTGTTTTGCGTAAGGTTACAAGGGGTCCAAATTGAGTTGCTTGCACCAAGCACCATCAGCACACACTATACTGAAGACCTTGTCAGTTGACTGGGTTTAAATCTCAACACTATCACTTACTAATTATATGATGTAGGACAAAATAGTTCCTCGTCTTAAGTTCCCTTTCTTCATCTGTCAAATGGGGGTAATAATAGCACTGACATCCTTGGGTAAGGTTCAGTAAATTCCCATATACACAACACTTAGAATAATGACTGGCACACAGATTACTAAACTTGAATCTTAACACCGAGAAAGCAAAAGTGAGTGTGAAGAAGAGAAGCAAAAATGACTTTGAACTGCCCATCTCATGTACACATGCTCCAGAGGAAAGCCCAGCTACCTGCATCTGCGAAAAGCCATGCATGCTATTTCTAGCATCTGTGACTTCCCCATGACCTCTCTGCCTGAAAACTTCCAACTTCTGTGTCTACATCTAAAGCATCATTCCACAATCCCTCCAAAGGGCACGCTTTCTCGCTGCACTTTCTTTGATTCTTGCTCCGTCCCCACATTATGCACAGGATGCAATTGTCAGAGTGTAAAGACAAACACAAACCAAATATCAAAATTCAGCTAATATATTTTGGATCTTCACTCTGTATTCAGCACTATGCTAATGGCTTTATTTATATCATCGAGTGAGTTTAGTCTCTCTCAAAGATGCTATGAGGAAGGTGTGACTTCCAACATTTCCATGTGAGAACACAGAGGTTCAGAAACAAAACTTGACTTTCCCAAATTCTCAAAAATAGTAAGTGGAGGAGTTCCAATTTTAGCATCCGATCTCTTCATGTCAGGGACGTTTTACATTGAAATGTGATGATAAAAATCCTCAACAAAACCTCACTGCCGTTGAGTTGATGCCAATCCTACAGAACTGCCCTTGTGAATGTCTGAGATTGAAGCTGTTTGTTGGGGGAGAAATCCTTGTCTTTATTCCACAGAGTGGCTGGGGGTGTCTAACTTGGAATGTAGCCCCATGTGAAACCACAAATTTAATCCATTTAAATTGATGTGTTTTCAACTAGTTTATATGAATTTTGAAGAGCTAGAACCTTTTATGTCTTGTGTATTCTGTACCTAAATAGTTTTGGTAAAAGTTAAACTAGGTATTGGGTAGCTGGTTTTATTTAACACATAAACGGTGTATGAAGGAGGTAGGAGATTAGGGAACAGGGTAATTTCTGAGCAGACTGAAAGGTATGTTTACACTATGTCAGGAAATGTAAGATATTTGAATTCTATATAGATTTAAGTAATATTGAGGAACTCTACAAAAAAGAATTGCGCATAATATTTTAGCTACTGATTGCTGTAAATTCTGCCCTATATTTTTCCATATCCAATCCATCAACAACACAAAAACATCTGTGTTAGGAAAAAGAAAAGTTTCCAAATCTGGAAACTTAAACAGCTTTCAGGAGGCAGGGCCTATAATGAGAGCAATAGGAAAGTCTACAAATTATCAAAGAGAGAAACAAACTAATTTTCTTAATCTTAGTCTGGGTACAAATTAACTTGGTTCTCTATTTAGGATTCCCCAAGGGTTCCATCAAGATGTTAGGTGGATTTTGTTCTCACCTGTAACTCAGCTCTTTTTCCAAGTTCATTTGATGGCTGGCAGGATTTAGATCTGTGAGTTTGTCAGACATAAATTCTCATTTCTTTGCTGAATGTCAGCCATGAGCTGTCCTCAAAGACAAGCAGTCTCCTGAATTACTTGGTTTGTGTTTTTACATAGGTCCTCTCAAAACTGGGCAACGTAAACATTCAAAGCCAGCAGGAGTTTAGAGGAAATGATCCGATCACATTCCCTACATATTTCATCTGGAAGCATTTTATGTGTTCCTCCACATTTAAAGAGACTGACTCTACTAAGACAGGTCAACCGCTGAGGTGCAGTATTCCCTATTACTATACCAGCAGCATGGAAACAGGACAGGGAGGTTAGATTGTAGGTGTTAAATCCCAACTGCCTACATTCCACAAGTACATGACTGTGTACTTCAGCTTATAATACTTCAGCTCAATTGCATCGGTACGTGACATAATCAGATTTTGATGTGAAATGTCAAGAAAATTCTGTATCAGAACTTGAAAAAAACATTGGAATCTGACCTGACACATGTGATTTTTGTAAACAAAGTATTTGGTGTTTCAGTCACTGGGCGTTAGTTGGCAATGTTTAAACCATTTGCAGCTGTGTTCCAGGTACTTTCCCTATGATTTTCTTAGTCTTTGTTGTTTTTTGTCATCTTTTTAGATAGAAAACCAGGGTCCTAAGAAAGAGTTTTTTTTTTTTTAAAGAATCATCATGATAAAGAACTGGTTAGCCATGTTGTTGACATTGTCAATGATAATTTAGCAAATCTTTCTAGAAAACAGTTAAGGAAACGTGAACAGAAGACCACAATAGATGATGATGATGATGATGATGATGATGATGATGATGATGATGATGATGGATAGATAGATTAGATGGATGTATCTAATTAGATAGATCCATCTATCTATTTATTTATTGCAAAGTCAGCCAGGTCCTAGTGAAAAAATGCAAAGAAGGGAAAAATTCTTGACAAGCAGTTGATTTATGGAAGGGAATTCCCCTTCTAAACAATGACTCTCCATACCTCCTTTTCACATCCCTGTCCACAAATCCAGATCTTCATCCATCTCAAGATATGGGCCATACTGTAGTTGATAAAACATTTTTAATGTTGTGTTTCTTATGCAAATTATATTATTTAACTAAATATACTTGCTTTGACATTTCAGTTTAATGTTTTGTATAAAAGGTCAAGGATAGGATAAAAACTTGGTTGTTGAGAACAGATTAATCCATTTCAGTTATTTCTTATGGGAAAAACTGATTCAGTACCCAGTTGCATCACATTTTGATGCTCCTTCTAGAATGGATGAGTGTTGAGGGCTGGGGTTCAATTGGACTTGTTTTTAAAATGATAAAATTGCTACACCACTGTTAAATGAGGTAACATAACTGAAGCAGTTAGGATTTAGTGCACACACTGTACATTCACACGCAATACTGTATTAATTAGACTTTTTTTGTCAACTTGGCTTTGCCAGGATTCTTAGTAGTTTGATGGTTGATACTTAGTTTTCACCCTGATGTGATCTCATAATGAAAGCAACTCCATAATGAATCAGCAGTGAGAAAGCCAGCAGTTCCCAGATGAGGGTGGAATACAATCTTGTCATCGGTTCCCAGTCCTCACAAAATTAAAAGGAAGCTTCCTCTGGGTTGTCACCTAGCTCCTATATAATCAAACACTGTGGAAAAGTTTGCTTGCTTTTCACTGCATCTGGCTCATCAACCTTCGGTTCTTTGAGCTTGAGCCAAAGGTCTACTGATCCTGGAAATCATCAGCAACTTTCCATTTGACCTGCCAACCTTACGCTCATACACTTCTTCAGTGACAAGCCTGACCTGCTGACTTTGGACTCTTCTGAAGCTACCAATTTATAGTCAGTTTTCAGATCTGTTGGTCTTCAGCTCCAAAAGAAATTTGAGTCAGGAGAAGCTTCCAGCTATCATCTGCTCCTCAGACTTGGAACTTGCTTGCACTCAGATTTGACTTCTGTTTGAGCAATATTTTTTGTCTTTTTTTTTGGGGGGGGTATCACTGCCCTCTGGTGGGAGTGGGAGGCCCAGCCTTGCTCCTGGAAAGGTGCTGCTGAATTTGAACCATGGAGCCCGCACTTGAGCCCGGATTTGAACCACAGTCCCGCACTCAACCACTACTCCACTGGGGCACAGCCCAGCAATTTTTCTTAATATAAACAATCTCACTGTGCCTCTCTGTGCCACTCACTCACTCACTTACCCACCATTCCTTCCTTCATTCCTTCCTCCCTCCCTCTCTCCCTCTATCTTAATTACACACACACACACACACACACACAATAATTTCTGCTTCTCTAGAGAACCCAGCCCAACACATTTACTATAGCGCACACAATCCTCACAGAAAGACTTCTTTTCTATACTAGCTCATGGATAGCAGTTTGGGGTCTTAACCAGGGCCTTAGCCAAGAAGCAAAGAAGAAAACTAAGGACTTTTGTTTTCCATCATCCTGCCAACCTCTTTCTGTACTTATTTCCCCCAAGTGACTATTGCCTGTCTATATATCAACCTTTTTATGGCTGAATGATTTTCTTCGTTGGCTGCTAATTTCAAAGTAAAGAGTTCAAGATGAGGCTTTCTGCTTCCATGAAGAATTATAACCTTATGATTTTTAAAATTTATTTTTTACTCTTATGAATATAGCCACAGGCCTATCTATTCCATAGAGTCACTATGGAACAGCAAGGACTCAGTGGCAGCGAGTTGAGTTTGGGGTTACTTTTAGTTTTAGTTTGGCCAAAGCAGATCAATCCCCATGCACATTTTTATTTAAATGTCAAGAGTGCTGACACCACAGACACAGAAGACTCCCAATGATTTATTACTGACATAAGGAGTGTCTCTCAGGAGATCGGGAAGCTTCTCAATGAATCTTGAAATGGTTTGCGAGAACAACAGAAAAGCGTCTGCTCTGGGCTATTATTGTGGTTAAGGGGTGTGGCTGGGGGACAGTGCCATGTTTGGCAGGGATTTGTGTAGTTTGAAAATTCTGCAGATGCCAACGGACCCGGGTTTTGTTATTAGCTTACCTACATGTTAGGATCAAGGGAAAGAAAAAGAGGTGAGGCTTAAAAGCTGACAGCAACCGAACCTCAAATAATGGGATCAGATTTCTTATTACACTCCTCTTTCCTGCCTGGCCCACATCATGACTGCCACATAATAATGGAAGCCACGCAACGATTTTTCTGAAGAGTGATGACTCAATGGGTTACGATGCTCAGAGAGAGCCCGTTCTATCAAGAAGCACTTTCAAGGTGAGGAGGCTTATAGCAGTTCATAGAAAAATGGAATTTAGAAATGACGTAATTTTCCCATGAACCTTTTCAAGCACTCTTGTATAAAGGAGTTTTCCTGAATTTGTCATTTTTTTATTACTAGTTTTAACCTGTGGGGCAAAAATCACAACATATATTAATATTCCTGGAAAATTGGAATCAGATGAAACAAGGTCCAACTTACCTCACAACTGGATACAAAGGGAAAAAGTTGTGAGGAGATCCACTATGAAATAGAAAAAGCGTTCTAAATCCAAATTTTATGGGAAAACATTGAATGGTTTCCTTTATATAGCCTAAAACCAAATCAAATTGAAAGTATCTTTATTTGTAATGAATAATAGATTTGAAAATTATCAATAATTTTAATATTAGGCACATTTCTCTTGATCTTTAAACTATGAGATAAACAGAGATGTTAGCAGTGTAATACATGTACTTCAAGAGAATTGCTCCCCTCTCAATGATTTATCATACTTCAAATATTCAATTAAAATATATCTTTAGTTGACACACTATAGATCCAAATATTAGACGTCAGGTCTATGTATATAGCTGTGCTATGTAGAAGAACATAGACAACTTCTCTTCATTTGCTCTATTATCTGATTTGAAACATGTACGGGTGTGCCCACAAAGCACCGACTTGACATAGTGGTTGCAATAAGGGGCGGAGAGAATTGTGAGGATGGCAAAGGACCACGTGGGGTTTCTTTGTGTTTTTCCCAGAGTCACTAAGGGTCAGAACTGATTTCATGGAACCTGACAACAACAACAACAACAGCAACAACATGCCCAAAACAAAAACCTTCACATGGGCAGTGATAAGTTTCTCTGTGAACCAAGTCCAAGGTCATGTTCACATCCTTCTTCATAGCAGATGCCTAAATAGAATCGGCTATCCTGTGCATCTACGAAAAGCTGTACCACCCTGTGGTTTCAGGTTTGAGCTGTTAACTAGAAGGTCAGTGTTTCAAAGCCACCAGCTGCTCTGAAGGAAAAAGATGACGCTTCTTCTCTTATAAAGCATTTCGTCTTGGAATTCCTATGCAGGTTTGCGATGAAACAATTTGATGGCAATGGGTTTGTTTCTTTTTGTTGCCTGAGGGGAGGTTCTCTGTTCACCGGAACACAGGTTTGAAATAATGTGCCCATGGCTTGAATCAAGACTGCACACACCTTCATGTTCTTTCATGTGTACCTGAAGAGCTCACCCTCTACAATGATGGTGAATGCATTTCTACATTCCACTCGATGGCATGCATCCTTGCTTATAATTGCTAATAGGTTTGAAAAAGGCTAATCATTTGAATATTATACACATTTCTTGAGTTTTATTCTTGAGAACAAATTTTGCGATTTTTAGGGAACAGAGGAGCCACAGTATTATAATGGGCAGGTACTCAGCTGGTAACTGAAGAGTCAGTGATGGAAGCCTACGAGCCACGATAAGGGAGAACTGCATGGCAGTCTGTTCCTATAAAGACTGTAGACTTGGAATTTCTATGGGGTAGTTGACCTTTGAATTATAGGTTTGCTGAGTCAGAGTCAATGTGAAGATAACAAATTTTGTTAGGTGTTTGGATAAGGAATATGATTCATTTTTAATGTGTCTTTTTTATCAGAGATGTGAACAGGTTGCCAACGTTAGACATGCCATTGCAAATGGGGGCATATTTTGACCAGAAGGTTTTTTTTATTTGGCTAGGCACAGTCATTTTTCTTAAAGGTCCCCCTCCCTCTGGGGAGTCTCCTCAACATTCCACATCTCTAGGTGCATTTCTGTGCAGCCTCCCACACTAACTCAGATCTAACCCCCACCCCTCTACAGAATAGAAGCTTGGACTCTTGTCTCAGAGAACAGCATCAAGCAACCATGTGAGGTGTGGCAGTTACACCAAGAGCTGAAGGAGTACCCTTTATGTGATGGGACAAATAGTATATGCACCATGCTTCTCCGTGCTCAGCTTTATTTGAAAAAGGCAGCATCCAGGATTCCTGAGACCCCTCATTAGAGGGAACGAAAGTCACTCTCAAGGACCCCAAGTGTCACAATGCTTATGCAGTCGGTTGCTTGTCCCCAAACCAGATAACAAAGAAACTCACTGCCACGCATCCAAGTTGACTTGTCATGACTCTGTAGGACAGACCAAAGCTGCTCCTATGAGGTTCTAAAAGTTTGACTGGTTACAGGAGTAGAAAGTCTCACAGAGCAGCTGGTGCTTTTAAACTGCTAACCTTGTGTATTGCAGTCTAATGCAAAAGCACTATGCCTAGCCAAAAGGTTGATGGTCTGAACCAACCCTGTGACTCTGCAAGTGACAGACTGTAGATGAATTTCCTTAAGGAAGACAGCCTAGAGGCCTGTGGGCTGTGGCAGTCTGTCTGTCACATGGGGTCCCTATGAATTGGAGCAAATTCACAGTATGTAACAGCTACCAAGTGACACTCAAGAATTACAGATACACGTCAAGCAAGTGTGTGTGTGTGTGTGTTCAAGGTCTTTGAAATATATCAAAAATCTCTGTTCACACTGACCTTGAGATCTAATTTCCTGTCCCAGGCTCTTTGTTTAATAAAGGAAGAGACTGCCTATCTCGCCGCGCTTTTCCTTTTATACAAGTTATACCTTCCCTCCTGCCATGGTTGTAGGTCATGCTCTTGGCAGCTCCCTGCAGATTGAAAAGGTTGACTCCTAGATCTCTACGTGACCAGCTTAATTCTGGATAGACTCTCTGAAATACTTCTTCGTGCTTTAGCTTTCACATCATTTATCACTGACATAGTCTCATGCATGGAAGTGCAAGGAGATTTAAGGAGCTGGCATTTGTTCACATGGTCTCCTTTAGTGGAACGGTGCCTAACATGCTGCTTAACTTCGCTCTGTCACTGAAACATAACTCTCCTCTCCTCAGCCCTTCTGTCTTCTCTCAGACGGGGTCTGCTATTGGCAGGGGAAGAGCTCTGCTCAGAATGTTAAACTATATTGTACTGAAACATACATAATACCCACTGGGTTGGTGTGATAGGTAGGTTTGTTGTGCCAACATGGCCAAAGAAAAGGGGTGGGTTGTAGTGACAACATGATTAGTGAGCAATGGGAGATTGATTGAAGAGCAGAGATATAAATGACAAGGCAAGTGTCATGTATGTGTTTGTGTGTTTGGGTCTTTGAAATATATCAAAAATCTCTGTTTGCACTGACTTTGAGATCTTGTTTGAAAATTAAAACAAGACCAAGAGAGCCAATGTACAAGTTGAATCTATTTTTTAATTTAAAGACCATCTCAATAATAGAATTCATACATTGTCTACTGATGACTTAAAGGCAGACAAATTGTGGAAAAGCATGTAGGACATGATACACGCAGAAAGAAAAATGTCATTAACAGGGCATATTAAAAATAGGCTATAATGCCTACCAGAAAAGACTCTTAAAGATTGAGTCACCAAAGCAAACAGAAGAAAAGATGAAATAAAAGAGCTTAACAGAGATTTCAAAAGCTGTCTTCTGAAGATAAAGTATTATAACGAACTATGCCAAGACTAGTTAGAAAAGGGAAAGACATACTTGGCATTTCTTAAGCTTGAACAACTAAACAAAAATCCAAGCTCTGAAAGGCAACATTGAAAGGTTCTATAGGTGTATTAGTCCAGGTAGACTAGAGAAACAAAGTCATAGACATGCATATGGATATAAGGGAAAGGTTTATAGACAAGAGGAATGGAACATTGAAAAAATATCCCAACCCAGTCTAGTTCAAAGTCATAAATCCGATATTAGCCCATATGTTCGATACCAGTTGATAAAGTCTTCTTCCGACTCATGAAGCATGTGCAGTAGAGGCACGAGCAGGGGTCTCCCCATGACTCCTCATTTCCAGGATTCAGGGTCCATCAGCAGTATCCATTGGCAGTGGGTGTATCTCAGCACCGGCAGGGGTCTCTCTGTGGCTTCTCAGGCCCCAGAGGTCCCGATCAATCAGGGCAAGCCCATGTGGCTTCTCCGCTGGCTCCTCCATTCTCTAGGAATCAGGATTGATCAGCATGCTGTCATCTTGTCTTATCAGTAGTTCGTTGTCTCAGAGACTGAGTCCCAGAGACTGAAAATCAAGTCCCTCTTCTCCAATTTGGAAATACTGTGAGACTTCCCAGAAGTCTCAGAAGAAAGCCATGCCCACACAGAGGCCTCATTGGCTACTCATTGGCTCTCTCCAGATTAATAGGCTAGACTCCACCCCTACATCCCAGTCATAAAATTGACATCAAGAATTCATGACTGCCAAAATAGGCAAAGTATTAAAAGATGCAAAAAAAAGTGAAGAGGTGGGAAAAATACAAAATATACCTGTTCAAAACATTTTGGCTAATGTTCAACCCTTTATAGAGGCAGCATACAATCCAGAACCAGTGGTATAGAAAGAAGAAATCTGATAGTTAAAGCATTAGTGGAAAACAAAATAAAAGTGTCCAAGTATTGATTATATATCAATCCAGGTGTTTCAACATTAGAAGGCAATGCTGGAAGTGCTCCTGAATCTATGGCAATACATTTAGAGGATATCTAGACAAATGACTGGACCAAACCACAAACCATATGTCTTGCCTTTGAGTCAATTCCAACGCATAGTGACATTATAAGACAGGATAGGGTTGCTCTTTGTATTTCCCAGAATTTAAATCTTTATGGGAGCAGAAGCCTCTTCTTTCCCTCACAGAGTTGCCAATGAATTGGGTTGGTTTGAACTGCAGACCTTGCAGTTAACAGCCCAACAATTAATTGACTTCACCCTCATGGCTCCATAATAGATGAGAAGAGATGGCACTGTGCCCATTCCAAAGGAAAGCAATAGTAGATAGTGTGAGGACCATGGAACATATGGAACACAATTGAGTATCCTGAACTAAATCAATCCACCTACAAAAAAAGCTAATCTTTGACATAGTGGCTGAAACAATGTGAATAAATTTAAGATATTCTAACAAGTCTGCTGGCCAAATTGCATACCATTTGCATAAGAATGAGCCATATCTCACACATGTACTGAAACAAAAGTAAGATGGATCAAAGACTTAAATGTAAATCTTAGAACTATAAAGACCATTAATGAAAACAATAGCATTAAACTTAAAGTTCTTAAACATTGCATAAATACACCATCAGACCTAACTTGGTAACACAAACTTCAGAAGACAATTTAGATGTTTGAAAACTCCTAAAAATTAGACACTTTTTGTGCATCAAAAGATTTATTTGTTTTGTTTTGTTTTGTTTTTTTTGGGGGGGGGGCATCACTGCCCTCTGGTGGTTGTAGGAGCCACCCAGCCTTGCTCCTGGAAAGCCAATGCTAGATTTGAACCCCCAAGCATGTGGGCCGCAGTCCCACACTCAACCACTTATGCCACCGGAGCTCAGCCCACATCAAAAGAATTTAAAAAAGGAAAAAGGATATCCACAGGCTGGGAAACAATGTTTTGGAGATAACAAATAGAACAAAGCTCTAATCTCTAAACTCTATTATAAATTTCAACACTTCAACAACGGAAAAAATAATAATCCAATTTAGAATTGGCAAGGGGTATGAACAGACACTTTACCAAACAACAACAACAAAATATTTAGGCAGTCAAAAATATACGAAGAAATGCTCATGTCATTAGCCATTAAAGAAATACCAGTCAAAACCACAATAATCTCATGCCAACATTAGTAACAGAAACATGCAAAGAAAGGCACAGCAACAGAAAACAATAACTGTTGATGAGGGTAAAGAGAGACTAGGCTCCTCATATGCTGCCACTGTAGAAAAGTACAGCCGCAATTGAAAAAGATATGAGAAGCTTATCAAAATTTCTCCTAAAAACACCATGTTTTAGCAATTCATCTACATTTCATATGTCCCAGAGAAATAAGATACACAACACAAACAGATATATCTATACCGATGCTAAACACAGCACTGTTAATAAGAGAAAGGGAGATGAAAACAAATGCCTATAAGTGGAAGAATAGCGTAAGAATCTTTGGTGTGCACACACAAGTATAATAGTATGTTAAAGAATAATGATAAATCTAAAAAAGTATCTCATATTCTGAATGAAACTAAGTGACATGATGCTGAGTGAAATTAGTCAATCATAAATAGAGAAATATTATATTAGACCACTCTTAATAGAAAAAAAATAAATCATACAAAATGAAGAAACAGAGCAAAAACCTTCTTTGATGCTAAAAGGGGTGGGGGTGGGAAGCAAAGAAAAGATAAGTCTCTAGCTAGAGGGTAGACATGTTACTTTGGACGAAGGCTAAGGTAAAACACAATAAAATGGAGGTTGGCATAAGAAATGATGGAGGCAGAGGACAACACTGGGGAGGAGTGCAAAGGTTAAAGGCAAGAGAGGTAAATATTGTTCTATACACAATTCTGCATTAAGAGTGGTCTGCCAATAGATGTTTGGCTAGACATACAGGCTAAAAGGATGAGGGAAGGAGAGTGAAATATGTGTGTGTTATTTAAAGAGTGTATTTGTATATATACCTAGGCTACAAATATCCCCATGAATGTGGTGGAACATGGAAAAGTTATGAAAACTTTTAAGACATATATTATCAAACACCTTGAAGGAATAAGTCACTGGGCCTGAGGGTCCAAGACCATCATGTCAGGAGACATTCATTGTCATAACATATTTCTCAAAGACCATGTGCTGCATCGTCATTTTGTGAGTAGTGAAGAGGGTCTTAAATACTAATGAATGGCCATCATAGTTGCAACTTTTGGTCTCCTTCAGTGTCTTGAAGAAAGAAAAGTGATAAAAGTTTAATATACATGTAAATGATTAGTCCAATATGTCTTTATGACCACGAGACTAAAGGCTGGTGGAACTTCCATGACTATGGCTCTCAGTCACCCTTCAAGTCTGAAACTGAATTTAATTCCATGACTCAACCAGTAGGCAAAGTTACAAAAGGTGCAACATCCAAGAGGAACACACACCTTATCATAAACAACCATTTGAAGGATTTATTTTCAACTACTTTAGTGGAAACAGAAAATGGAGCTGAAAAGTTAAATAAATAAGTGGTGCTATATTGTGGGGATTGTAATTAATGAGATGAAACAAATATGTGTGAATTATTGAATGTAAAATTGATAATGGGCTCTGCAATCCTTCAAGTACATGATAAGAAAAAAATAGAGTATTTACCAGGATGTAGATTCACAGAGACAGTGTTTATTGCTGTGGTATTGGCCTTAGGGAAAAGATGGAGTGCCTGCTAATAGAATTTTTTCAGGGGGTGTGACTGATGGACATTTTCTAAACTCGATTGTGGTTACAGATTCAGAATTTGGTAAATATAAGATAACTACTGAACAGTAGAAATAAAAAAGATAGTGACAGTTGTTGGAAAGATGGGAGAAATTAAGACCTTCAGACATAGCTGGTGGAAATAAAAATGGACACAATGTGGCATTGAAAAGTATTTGGACAATTTCTCCAAAAGTCACCATATGACCCATATATTTTGTTAATAATTTAACAGCAAGAGAAGCAACCATGTATATCCATATAATAATATTCACATAAATGTTCTTAGTAAGATTAGCTATACTACTCCAAAAACTGAAGCAAATCAAATGTCTATCAATGGATGAATTGATGGTTATATGTAAATGTGTTCAAATCAAATTATATCATTTAAATAGGTGTGTGGTATGATCTGTGAAACATAACTCATTAAACTGTTGAGAAAAATAGAATATGGAACATTGCCACTTATCACACACAAGCATAATTTTTCTGAAGATTTTTAAGAAACAATTGTCAGTAGCTCAGGGCAGATTCAGAAGCAGACGTTGGATGAAGGATCTCATTGCTGATGTCAGATGTATTGGGGCTGAAAGCAGAAAATATCAGAAAAATGTTAACCTATTACATTGGATGTGTGAAGGCATTCACCTGTGAGGATCATAACCAATTAAGGATAACATTTTGAAATATGTAAACTCTAGAATTTTTAATTGTTCTCTTGCAGCTACTCTTCATAGGCCAAAAAGTAGTCCTTTCACAGGGCTAGAGACTGGGCAATACAGCAGTGCATTAAGTTGTATCTCTTCACCACATTCTTTCCATCTGTATCCTGAGAAAATAATATGAGAAGATGGCTAGCATATGAAAGGTGATATCAAAATTAGAAGAAAAAATTTTAATAATATCTGATATGTAACCTTGTTTGCTAGGAATGAAGACGTCTGGAAGCACTTGCTGATAAATGTAGTCTTCAGCATGGATTTACCCTCAACAGAAAGAAAACAAACCCTCACTACTAGACTAATAGGCAACAATGAGATGAATGGAAAATGAGTGAAGTTGTCAAAGGGTGTTATTTTACTTGTATCCAAAATCAATGCCCAGAGAAACAGCAGTATCCAAGAAGTCAGATAACATATCACATGGGGAAATGTGCTACAAAGGATCATTGAAAATACTTTGGCTCAGATCCTAAAGCAAACATGTCTCTGTCACTTTGAGGACTAAGGTAAGGTATGCCTGATCTATGTGTGATTTGTTGAGTAGAGATAAACGTGAGATGACAGGGCTATGTGGAGTTGTGCTAGGCAAGACCAGACTGAAATGAATTCTGCTGGGGAGAGGGTGGTCAGGAAAACCTTGTGAAGCAGTGACCTGTTCTTAGTTTATACGTTTACCTGGCCAGGGCAGATATCACTTGTGAATTCCAGGAGAGCTGCCTTGAAATGAACTTAATATTTCTCCAGATGAGAAAAGGTGCCCTTAGGGGAAAAAATCTGGTTGGGCTTTGACTTTCAATTTCCAAGCACTTTAGTTTCTGAGAGAACTCTAAAGATGCCTTCCTAACCCACTTTTCTGCTATATTTCTCCTGCCCAATTCCTCCACCCTCACCCTTTCCCCTAAAGGCTGCTGTTCAAGCTACAGGCCAAGCTGTTCCCTCAGCTTCAGGAAACTGATTTCTGACCTGGATCTTTACTTTCCTGCAGGAAAGTAAAAATGGAGGCTTGAAATGACTGGACAGATGGAATGAATAAATGAGAAAAACACATTTTTTTCTTTTTTTTTCCATTTACTACTACTACAAATTTAGTGGAAGCGTATTGCATTTTAAAACAATAATAGGGACTTGAAAAAATAATAATGGAAGAAAACTCTTAGTAAAGGCCTTGCAGTGTATGGGTGGTAACATTTAGAGTGAAGGGTATTTCAGTATGTGTACTCTTAGTGCATTTTTCTGGAGCACATCCCAAGGCCCTTTCTAGGTGATATCTTTCTAGAAAGTTGAACAGAGGAGTCATGTGGGGAGAAACATAAGAGAAGCTAGGTAACTTCATTTTGTGTACGTTATCAGCAAACACCCGGGCAGTCATGGGTTGTCATGTTTGCACATCCTCCAGAAGAGACTTCTTATGCAGACGTATCAGATGCATGCAGCAGACCTGCTGGATCTGAGTGTGGCGAACAGTTAATGTGCTGAGCTGCTTACAGAAAGCATGAAGGTTCAAAGTGTCTCAAAAGAAAGGCCTAGTGATCTGCTTTAGAAAAGTTAGCTATGGAAAATTCTGTGAAGCTCAGTTCAATATTGCCACACAGTGACTCTGAGAGTAAGTTGATTCCACGGTAACTAGTTTGGGGTTCACAATGCTTTCAAGTAGGTGGAATTGGCTTCTTTCTAGCTATAGAAAACGAAATAGACTTGTAATTCAAGTCCACACACTTTTCTTTCTATATCAATGGACACTTTCATACATGTCATGACAGCAACTAGCTTGCAAATGCCTCCTATTCTGATGAAAGCTCTTAGGAGAACAAGTTCTGTTCTTCGGATAGCTGGGAGCTGCTCAGGGTCAGTATTGCTCAATGAGTATAGAAACAAGGATCCTGATGGGAGGTTGCCTGGAATTCCAGACAGATTCTAAAGCTCTCCCTACCATTGATCTTGGCAAATTGTGTATCTTTTTTACTTTTTCCACTTAAAATCCATCTAATTTACACTGGCTGTCTCAAAGTCTGAATGTCAGAATTGAATGAAATATTGACTGAAGTAAATGGAATTAGAGGCACCTTAATCTTCTTCATGAAATATTAGGACTCTCTCTAGTTACCATAGTAAAGTTTTATAATAAAATATTGCTAACAATCCTCCAACAGCAGCTTGAGCAGTACATTGACAGGGAGTTACCAAAGTTTCAGGTCAGATTCAGAAGAGGGCATAGAACAAGGAATACCACTGCTGATACCAGATGGATCTTGGCTGAAAGCAGAGAATACCAAAGAATGTTTACTTGTGTTTTATTGACTATGCAGATGCACTAGGTTCCACAGATCATAACACACTATGGACAGACTTTAGACGAACAGGAATTCAAGAATACTTCATTGTGTTAATGTTGAACTTGTACATGGATTAAGAGGCAGTTGTGCAAGCAAGAGAAATAGTTCAAGCATAATTGTATAATTGCTACTACAATCAGTTTCAAAACATTTCCTTTCTTCTTGAATTCTTATATATCAGCTCCTTTTAACCCTCACTCTCCCCTCCCCCTCCTTGTTGTTATTGTTATATATTATTATTAATATTATAATACTATCAGCTCTCCCTCTCCCCTGTCCCCTTACCTCCACTGTCTTTCTACCTCCTCAGAGAATTAATACTCCCATTACTGTTTCTAAGGGATCATACATCCTGACATTCCTGCATTGAACTATCTTACTTATCATGGGAGTTATGTGCTTATGTTAATTTTATGATTGAAATGTAGGGGTGGAGTCTAGCCTGTTAATCTGGAGATAGCCATTGAGTAGCCAATGAGGCCTCTATGTGGACATGACTTTCTCCTGAGACTTCTGGGAAATCTTGCAATATTTTCCTCGTGGAGATGAGAAGCTATCTTCCCAGTTGTTGGGAGTTGGTCTCAGAGACAATGAATCATGGACAAGATGGCAGCATCCGAGAAGCTGGAGGAGCCGGTGGAGAGACCACACGGCTTTGCCCTGATGGAGTCAGACCTCAGCTGAGGTGGCCACATGGAGACCTCTGATGAGTTGCTTCTGCTGTTGATGGACCCTGAGCCCTGGAAGCGAGGAGCTATGTGGAGACTCCTGCCAGTGCCGGGGTTCTGCACCTACTGACCTGTGACTTCGTGAGTTGGATGGAGAGCTTATAGACTGATTTTGGGCATGTGGGTTAATATCGGACTTATGACTTTGAACTGGACTGGGCTCAATATCCTGTTCCTCTTGTATATAAACCTTTTCCTTATATCTATATGCTTGTCCATGAAATTTGTTTCTCTAGCCTACCTGGACTAATATACTTATGCACCTGAAAATATGTAGATCTAATAGTATTAATGAGGTGAAACACAGGCAATAATAGTGAGGGGAGGGAATATTAAAGAACCAGAGGATAGTTATGAGTTTCATCAGTGTTATACTGCAGCCTGAATTCCTTACCCCACAAGATCCCTCTGTGAATGTCTACAGGGTTTACAGGTAGGTGTTTCACAGGTGGGTTTGGGGTCTCCACTTCTCTCTCTATCCTTCACAATTTATTTGCTTGTTTTTGAATTTCTGATAACTATTCCCATTAATACATCATTATCACATGGACTGGTGTGCTTCCACTCTGTAGACTGCTTGTTTGACTACAAGCCTTTAAGACCCCAGACACTATAATTCTTAGTAGCTGGACATCATGGGCTTTCTTCATAACATTTGCTTATACACCCACATTGTCTTCAGCAATCATGTTGGGAAGGTGAGTATCATATAGCGCCAAATTATTAGAACAAACCTTATTTGCACTTAGGTGAGATTTAAGTAAAGACTAAAGTCCCTCTGCTTCCTTATTAAATTTACATATTTGTATATGTCTAGACAAACACATCTATATTTATACAATTATATATTTATTTATATACTTTATATCTATATTTATACATATATATGTTTTTCTTTTTCATATTTCTTGTTTTTCTTTTTTCTTTCTTCCTGCCCCACTATTATATGTAACCATTGTTCATCTATCAGTAATTTCTCTCAGACACTTTTTGATTGATCTAATCCAGCCAAGAACACTACACCCTCCTATCTATTGTATAACACTTGTTGTACCTCAAAGGTGGATAATTTGACTAGTATGTGCCTTGGTGTTTTCTTCTTGGGGGGGTGGGGGAGGGCTCACTGTAATGATGTCTTCTCTGTTTCCCAGATGATTGTCTAGTCCTCTTTTATTAACTTGGGGCAGTTTATTTTTCTTCAAGAATTCCCTTTGATGGCTGTTGATTTCTTCATTATGTCTTGCTTCAGTATATTGTTTATTCATATGTTGTTCCTCTTCATTGTGTTGCTCACTGATCTCAGGTTTTCTTCAGCTTCTTTGATTGTCTTTCACATTTGTTGAATTCTGTCTTACTGCCTTCAAGAACACTGATAGCATTCTCCATCTCTTCCAGCCTGTTAGTAAGATCATCCTCTTTGCTACTTCGGCCTCATCTTTTAACACTTGTATTTTCATTCAGAGAGTGGATTGTATCCTATTGTTTCATCATTTTTATCAATTCCTTCATATCCTGAATGACTCTAAACAGAATTTTGAACATTTCTGTGGTGGCTGAAAGTCTCTTTCTTCCATATGTGCCTCTGAGTTTAGATCTTATTCAGACATTGTGGTTTGTTTCACTTGCTAATTTTGTAGTGACTGCTGATGTGGGTAGTGGTTGATGAGATATTGGGCATTTGTTGGGGTGGTCATTTTGTGTGCTGCATGTGGCTCAGTGGACAGGGCTGGCCAGGTCTGTGTGAAGGTCTACATCATTACAGTGTGGATTTGGGTGGCTGAGGGTGGTGCCACGGGTTCCTGACTGCACTGGCTGTGTGCTCAACTCAGTTGGCCTGGCCAAGGACTCCATCCACTGGCCTCAGAATGCATTGGCAGTGCTAATAGAAGGGAAGGACTAACTGACCATGTTTTGAAGTCCTGGGCAGCAGCAGTGACATAGGTCACATGGGGTGGTGTGACCAGATCCAAGGGTCACCCAGGTTCTGCAGGTAATGCAGCAGGTATCGTTTGGGATAGGGGAAGAAAGTGGAGCATGCCCTAGCCATGGATCTCCAGGAAATGGCAGTTGGCCTCTGGGAGCAAGGGCAGCAGCTTGTGAGCTGAGGCAAGAGGGGTGGGGTTCGCAAGCTATGAGCTGTGGAGCAGGGCCTGCGGTTGTGTGCGGCAGGGAGGGGACGGTGAGTCACAAGGTGTGCAAGCTCCTTGGGCTGTGAGCAGGGCGGGGGGAGCTTGTGGGTCACAGCTTTCTGAGCAGGCTCCCTAGGTGGGCAAACAGTGATGTGAGTCATGACAGGGGATCGCTGGCAGTGAACCATAGTGAGTGGTACAGGTTGATGTGTCCTGGGCATCAGACCATTAGCTACACCAGCTCATCAGCAGACATGATTATGCAGGGGGGGGGATCCATGCCATGGCAGAGAGTCAGCCCACCTCTCAGAACAGATCCCCAGGACACTGTTAGACTCAGTTGCACCTCTTGGACCTCCCTCTGAACTCCTTCCCCCAGAAACCAGCAGTCGCCTACCATAGAGCTTCCAATGTGCTTACCTTGCCTTGCCGGCATCTTCTCAGAGTCACATATTATGTTTTAGGAATGCCAACTTTCCTACGTGCATGCTCAGCTTTTGAACCTTAGATGATTAGTAGATCTTTTCAGCTATTTCTTTTTACCCTGAGTTGTGCCATATCAGCAAATGAATATGTACTACAGGATGCATTCCCAAAGGCTTTACTCCATTCACATCCCTATGTTCAACTCTACTTTGCAAAAGCAGTTTTCCCTCGGTCACATTTCCAGTGCCTTCAGGCCCAAGGCTCCTCCACCAGCACCATCTCTGACCATGTTCTGTTTCCATTTATTAGGCCTTCAGTATCTGGGAATCTTTCAAAAGTCTGAATAAGTTTTTCACTTCTATGTCCTCTAAAGTGAACAGCTGAGTGCTTTTTCATAGTCTGTCCTTATTTTGGAAGCTCCATTGAAAATTGCTCACATTGGGTACCCTGCTGACTGTTGAGATACTGATGATATATAGAGCCTAGCTTTTCAGCAACACGTAAACCTCCACAATATGACATACTAACAGACAACTGTCATTTGTTTGCTTACCTTATTTTCTGCAGTCTGTTCTAATAATGTCTCTTTGCAAATTCCCTTAAATCTCTTAGACTTTTAATCTCCTTTATGGAAATTTTATTTAAGGGAGTAATTAGGATAAGAATTGGAAAGCAAGACATACCATGGCACAAACCAAATAAATAAAAGTATATTTTTGTGCCTATCTAACAGTCTGGTGAAATGTTCTCAGTTAACCTTGACTGTAGTAAATACATACTCCACTGTCAACTTGAGAAGGGGTGGAGTCTAGTCTGTCTATCAGGTTGTAGCCAATAAGGCCTCTGTGTGGACATAGGCTTCTCTGAGGATGCTGGGAACTCCTGTCTTTCTCCCTGGAGATAGGACACATACATGCTCTCTGTTATACATTCCTGTCAACAAGACATAAAGAAACACTAGATGGAGCCAGAAGCTTGGACATGGAGGACCCATGTGGAGACCCATACCTGCCCAGAGATGCTTCTACCATCACAGGATCCACAAGACTTTCCACCCACTGGCCTGTCTTTGTATGTGTTCTGTGAGCCTGAAGAGAAATTTATAGACTGGTATCAGACATATGGGCTAGTATTGGACTTAGGACCTTGATGTGGACTGGGATGGGATGTTTCTTAATATAGAATTTGTACATTGATATACAGCTCTTACACATTATGAGGGTCTAGGAATTTGTTTCTGTAGCCTACCCAAACCAACACATTATTGTACCAGGAATGGGGTACAAAAGAAACAAATCATGAAGATGGAGAACAGATGCTTGTTCTCTGCCTCATGGTAGTTTTCTATTTTTGGCTAGCCATAAGACATAGCCATAGCTATGCCCATGAAGTCTATTTGTTTGTTTTCTGGATAGCATATGGGAAGTTAATGTTTTGATTCTTTTTCTTGCTTATTATCTTTGGTTATTCCTATTTGAAATGGCAAAAGTGAATGTGATTAATGCATCCTATAAACTCAGGGGACAGAATTGCCCCTTGACTATCTCAGAGACCATGTTTCTGTGTGAAAAAAGTTGACAGAAGGTCAAAATGGCTGACAGAATGCCTGGATCTGACTTGAGGCATTGCAGTCAGAACCATATTTTGTATCAATTAGGTTTAGGTTTGGGATTAAGGTAAAGTAAATAAAGATAAACCTTGATGGTCTTAATATTGAGTTTAGGATCTGGCTTTAGTAGGTTCATACGGCTTTTTTCTGCCGATTGCTATTGAAATAGTGATGGTTAGAAAAGATTATTGGGAAGTAAAAATAGAGAGTTTGTAGGAGTGCTTTCTCTGCCATTATATTGGAATTTAATGCGATAGGACACACCTTCAAAAAATTCTCTAAAAGGATAGCTCCCACACAGTATCTTGAGTTCTCGGGACATTGGAAGGTGAAGAGACTTGTCTAGGGGGCTGTTGACAGATTGAATAATACAAATAAAATAACTAATTGATCTTTTGAATTTTTAACTAGTGGTTTGTGCCTAAAGATAGAAAAATATGGAAGGAACACTCCCTCTAGGAATGAAGTATTAATGCATGTGGACAGGCGAGAATGTTTGCTAGGTGACCACCTGGATCTACTTGTTAAGTAGAGGTGAAAGAATTGCAGCAATAAATGAATGAGTTGAATCTGGCCAGGGATAGTGGTGGACCTGGTTCACAGGTACTAGAGGAGAAAATGAGACTGGGTTTACTGGCTTGAAGTTCATCACCTAGCACAAGAGGGCTGGGGTCGTTGAGAATTTGTGATGGGGCACATGGAGAAGAGGTGAGGCGGCCATTGGGCACCTTGATGAGGCAGAGGCAGCTCCTATTGAGTTGACTAGAACCTGACGAGATGCGATTTTTCAGTCTTTGAACTGCTGCATATTGTTGCTGACTTTATGGACAACCTGCAGTGATTTGACCTTGCTTACGGTTGCTGACTCACAGCATTTCAACTTGAATGAAGATTACTCACTGTCGCGCGCCCCTCGCCGAGACGGATCAGGTCAGGAACACGCAACACACGTCGCAATAAATGGCTAGGACTCTTCTGATGGCAATCACAGCAAAGTTTATTGAAACTGCCTCCAGGCCGGAGGTCAGCGAAGGAAGACCCGGAATAAGCTTAGCTTGGGGCTTAAATACCCTGCTCATAGGCGTGGCTCTTCAGGAGTGGTGCAGAGGCTCTATTGCGTCACAGGCAGCTCCCGCGCAGGCGCGGTGCATCCTGTTTACAACTCTCAAGCCATGGCTCGGGC
>PVJH01009279.1:0-80068 GCA_004026705.1 Nesogale talazaci | reverse complement strand
CATCTGGAGACTTAAAGGCTTGAAAGTAAACAAACAACCATCTAGCTCAGAAGCAACAAAGCCCACATGGAAGAATCACACTAGCTTGTGGAATCATGAGGTGTCAAAGGGATGAGATATCAGGCTTCAAGAACTCAAAAGCACAACTTTGCATGCTCACTTTCCTGATATGACCCCTGAGGACAAATGTGTGCATAAGCAAATGTGGTGAAGAAAGCTGATGGTACCCGGCTACCAAAAGATATAGCGTCTGGGAACTTAAAGGCTTGAGTAAACAAGCGGCCATTCAGCTCAGAAGCAATAAAGCCCACACGGAAGAAGCACACCAGCCTGCGTGATCATAAGGTGGTGAAGGGATCCGGTGTCAGGCATCAATGAGCTAAAATTATATTATTATTAATGAGGGGGAGTACAGATTGGGGACCCAAAGCCCATCAATAGGTGAGGTGACATCCTTTTGCAGAGGGGTTACAAGGAGGAGATGAGCCAGTTAAGATACAGGGTAGGAGCTATGAAATATGCAACCTTCCTCTAGTTCCCATGCTGCTTCCCACCCACTATCATGACCCCAATTCTACCACATAAATCCAGCTAGACCAGGAGATGTACAGTGAAGTTGGAAACAAATATACACATTTTAACCTAGCAACAACTTCCATGGTCTATCCTAAAATGCCCTCTGTTGATAACACAGCCATTCCCATCCCTGATAATGGGAAGGGATTCACCAGAGACTTCATCCACATGGGGAACATTGTAAATTGACTTGGGGTTTTCATTGTCATCTCTAGCCTTTTGCACACTGGGTGAACAAAATTTAAGTTCTAGGATGCTTCTGTCTTGAGGGGGTCAGTTTTTGGCAACCCGTATTCTTCATGTAGAAACCCTTGTTTTGTAGCGGGGCGAGCGCTGAGTTGCTAACCACAAGGTCAGAAGTTTCAAAACCACCAACTACCCTGTGGGAGAAAGATGAGGCTTTCTACTCCCATAAGGATGGAAAGTCTTGAGAACCCTAAGGGCCATTGTACCCTGGGTGTAGGGTCACTGAGAGCTGGGAGCAACTTGACGGCAGTGAGTGGGGGTGATTCTTCATGTTGTTGACCTGTACAAAGGCATTTAGAAATATATATATCACTCCAACAGTGTTGTTAAGCCTCTTACCACTCCATTCTGAAGTTATAGAAGATGAAGAATTAAGATTTCTAGAACATGAGTTATGCATTGACACTAAGAGGAAATTTAATTTTTAGAAGTTATAAATGGGCTGAGTTTGAGCTAGATAGTGATTATGAGTGGCATGAGTGGTGTTCTTTATTCTCTTCCATTAACTTAAGACAGCGGTAGCCTTCCACCTACTCAGGAAGCAGTGTGATTTACTTCAAAGAAGAAATCCATGTCACCCTGAATTACATTAATTATTTTGTAATGCATTAATATGGCCCACCATGGTGATATTACTTGTGTTTCAAAATTAATTTAATTTCACCACAATAAAATGTGTTTTAAATCAATCCAATTATTTTTTCTGCCACCTCCCTCCAAAGGCAACTTCTTTTAAGGCATCTTTGTTAGATTCTGCATGAATTGAGATTTTGTTTTAGCTGTAAAATTGATTTCCTTTGCATTTTAACATGCTAGTAAAATTCTTTTAATTAGCTCTCCTTTGCAATGTCAATATCTACTATATTCACGGGGTTCCCTCTAGTGGTTAATTTAACATGAAAATTCTGAGTTTTCTGACCTCAAAAGACTGGCTGGTTTGTTTTTCCTAACAAATGTTATGTATTTGTATATATTTTAGATACTAACAAGATACTATCACAGTTCATTCTTACCTTTTTCTGCATTGATAGAGATGGTCAATCCCATCAAGAAGGTCTCATTTTAGATTTACAATTGTAGTGACAATAACCAATACCTTAATTATATGTTGTGCATAGAAGAAATGTAAGATTTGATTCAATCTAATCAACATTATTTAACCAGTTATGCTTCTCAAGACATTATGTTGCCTGCCATAGAAATTATAGAGAATATAATAATGTAGGTCCCTAACCCTTACACTTTTACTGCATCTTTCAGCTAAAGATACATATGAAAAACAACTAGATAATTATTATTTACAAAGATTTCAATCTTTCCATTTACAAAGATTCCTCTGGTGAAACAGGGTAATTCTTGATTCTGAAATATATAGGGGAAATAAAAGAAATGCCTTCCCCTGCCTATATTATAATATTCAGCAACAGGGCTTAAGTGGGGCCTCAAGGAAAACCGAATTGTAGGCCAAAAACAGCTCTCTGATCCACCTAAAAGATAAAAGCACTTTTCCCGGATGATGTGATCAAAATTATAGGTCAACTTTGTTATATGGTGGCTGTGAGTTTATTTTGGTTTGCTTCAACCTATGCAAGTTACAGAATAGAATTCAATGTGAAAGTTGGTGAGATTCTATGTCTACATATTAAAATTTTAAATTCATGGAAATGATAGAACCTTAGGATCGTCTATGACACCTGTACACTCTGAAATATAGATTTAGGCTATGTGCATAAGTGGCAAGTGAGAATGTCTTCCTTTAGCTCTACAGGAATAAATCTTTAACAATATTTTCACTCCCATCTCTACCAGTCTTCCCTAAAGTTATGCAGATGGAAGACTCGAACTTCATCAAGTGGTCACTTTGGGACCTATGTTAGCTCTGAGTAACCAAAGTCTTCTAGGGGAGGATGGAAAGAATTCTTGCTTCTTGACTCAAAAAGGGTAATCAAATCTGGGGAATCCCAGTGGTATGAGAGGGATTGGAACTAAGTCACTACTTCAGGAGTCAGCCAGTATCTTAATCCTCTTGGGCCTTTATCTCTTTGAAGGTGGTGAAAGCTCCCAGGCAGAATGATGGTGGCTCTCTGGAACATTAGGCATCTTAGAAGTAGGTAAAATAAAATTTTAAAAAAGCAGTCCTCCATGGCCATACAACTGCCATATCATGGACAATGATGTAGAAAGATAAATGGGGCAGCAACGGTCCATTTGCCTGTACCAATACCAGTTACCATCAAGTTGACCCCAACTCATGAAGACCCTTTGTGTATCAGAGTAGACAGTGGGCCATTGTTGGGAATGGCTGATTTCTCAGACACGGAGTGCTGAGACTTACCTATAAGGCACCTCTGCATGTTCTCTTCACATTAACCTTTCCATTAGCAGCCAAATGTGTTAACCTTCTACGTACCACACAATGACTCCTGCATCTGCTAAACCCCAAAACCAGTGAAACAAAGCAATCCTAAGCCTACGGCCACTGAGTCAATTCTGATTCATAACGACTCCATAGGGCAGAATAGAGCTGGTAAGCAGTCGAAGACCTTTAAACAACTAGTACCTCTTTGTTTATTTATAGCACATTCCTGAAGTATTACTAAGCTGCAAACATATCAAGACCAGATAGAGAGAAGATACATTTAAAAGAAACAGAGACAGGGCATGCTATCTTAAAATTATGCGTTTTGTCCCTCCCCAACGATTCTGTGGAAAACGTGTTTTCTTTTTTTGAGTGGGGACGAATTTATATGTTATTGATGGGAATTAGGAAAGAGATGTTAGGGTTTTATTCACACTGTAAAAAAGTGTTGTGAAGTAGAATTTGTAGGATTTTTTTTGACACAGCTCAAGGAAGAAAGTATTTAGGTGTGTTCATTGAAAAGATGGTGTCTCTGATGAACTGCATCGCTCCTCATGAAGGCACTGTGTCTTGTTTCAGGTATCATCATGTATAGTCATCCTTACCCAGGAGTGCAAGACCAAGAACAAGCCACGTAAGCAAACGATGTTGGTCTGTGTGCTTTCTCAAGGGGTGCAGCTGAGGTTCTGTATACAGGGGTATCATCGGAAATGACAGTTGTATCAGAATGATTGTCAAGGTGGAAAAGATGGCAATGGATGCCACTGATGGGTATAGAATGAAGTTTCTAAGTTGTGCTTGTTGGCTGCAGATTCAGAGTCTGCCATGCTTCTAAGTCAAGTGCGTGAATGTTGCATCATTTCGAATTCCCTGAATAGTGTTTGAGTATTCGTTCTATGCTCAAGAACTGTATATGCCTTGCAAACTCCTTGTAACCCTTGGAGACTGAGGTTTGCCTATGAAATATCCCAGTCAATTCAGAGATACCAGAGCTACATTTATTCCAGGGTCACAGCAGAGTCACACAGATGATGTCTGGCTGCCTTACAGGAAGCCCTATTTGGGTCACAGTCAACTCTCATACTGGTTTGTTGATGGCTTTAGCCATGAGTCTTGCTGAAAGAAAGAGTACCATGAGCGTCTTTGTTTTTCTCTCCCTGTCGCTCCTGGCAGGATCAGCAGTTTAATCGACATTTTAGTGGCGCTCTCCATCCTGATGGGCTACTCGGTCACCACAGCCAGTTTCGTCACCTACGTTGTAAGGGAACACCAGACCAAATCCAAGCAGTTACAGCATATTTCAGGCATCGGTGTGACATGTTACTGGATCACCAACTTTATTTATGACATGGTGAGTAGGGGATTCACCACTACGGGGACACCTCTTTGAAATTCATTGACTCTGGCATAACCGAACCAAACCAGTGCCCTCCAGTTGATTCTGGGGGGCCCAATCATCACCACAAATGCAGGGCTGTTTTAAAAATGAATCAGTCATCTAGTCACCCACCATCCTCTGGAGATGAGAATGGCTTCCTTCCCTGGTCTGAGAAGCCACCTGTACCCAGTTCTCCAGGGCAGGGTTGAAAATACAGAGTTCTCAGAGCTACCCCAAACTGGTTAAATGTATACCTTGGGAGGGATGCCTATAGAAGGGCATTTTTAAACAAGATTCCCCAGGTGCTTCCACAACACTTTGTTGTTTGAGAACCACTACAGTGAAGAAATAAGAGCTTAATGACATAGGAGCATAGTCTTGCCCACTGGCGCCAAATGATCAAGTTTACAAAAATCTCATCAACCACATTGGAAAATCTGAAGTAGCAGCCCCTGCTGAATGGCACATTAGAGAAGATTAGTCGGGAAAAGAATGCATGTATTTCATTGATCATCCTCCCATTTGCATAAAATGATCCCAAAGTTCAGATGGGTTTCCTTGACTCCAAATGGGACAGTGTTGGCCAGAAGCCCAGGAGGGGTATGCATTTGCCTGGTGATTGTGGTGAAATTGTCTGAGTTGCTGTAGAGATCATTGGCTTGAAGAGTTGGAGAGTAATTAGCTGCATATTCATTTTGTTAATGTATCCAGTGAGGTCTGAAATGTGTTTGTTGTAGAAGTCAAATCTCAAAGAATGGTAATGACTCTTCTGGACTTAATAGTAGCTTTAATGTGGACTAACTATTAAAGAAGCTTAAAGTACACACTTCTGCAATGGTCTCCCTATTCTGTTGCCATATATTTTGTGTGCATTCCAATTTAGGAGATTTTTCTGCCCCCAAACTAAATTGCCACCTTCTTTATATGTGAATCTTGCAGTAAACTCCTCAATACTTAATACTTAAGGCGGGCGTAGTTTCTCAAAAGGTTCATGGAACAACTCCAATATCTTTCAATTCCATTTTTCCACACGCATTTTAGAAACACTGCCCCCCCCACCCCATATTACTACTTGCCGATGAAATGTGGAGTTCTTTGTTTATATACCTGTGAATTCAGAATGTCTGGGACCTGCTGCCCTGCTGTTTTTTTAGAGAGTGCCTCACACTGATAGCCAAGCCTTAGAAATCAACCATCAGAGAGAGTTCCAGCATTCAAAACTAAATCAATAGTTGAAGGCTGAATCTAATACCAAACTACCTGGCTGTCTTATCTTTCTCACCGAACCTCTGTTGTTGAATGATCCCAAGTCTTAAAGCCTTCAGGCAGGAACACCAGGGACTGGCTTCTATCTATAATGATGGAGAATAGCTTGACCTCATATGGGAAGTAGCAAATTCTAAAATGAAACCACTGCTTAAAAAAGTTGATTTTTTTTTTTATGGTAGCCGGAGCAGAAATGAAAGTAAATTTCTTCAAATCTTCCTGGTTCCACTTGTTGACATTTTAAATGACATGGATATTGATTTTTTTAAATCTGCCATATCTTAAACATTGTTTTACATATTCCCATAGGTCTTCTACTTGGTGCCTGTAGCATTTTCAATTGGTGTCATCGCAATTTTCCAGTTACCTGCCTTCTACAGTGAAAATAATCTAGGTGCTGTCTCTCTTCTCCTTCTGCTGTTCGGGTAAGCTGCTGATTAAGCTATGAAAAAGGAATTAGCAGAATTAACTGCTCCTAGCAGCAAATGGGACCTCAATCACATTAGCTAATTTACAATTGTCTTGGGTTTTCATTTGACATGAGTGATAACTAATAATACATTATACTTGCTAGTCCATGGTTTTTAAAGTATAATACTTCTGAAAATTACCACTGTTATTATTAATAAGTGTGGTACCTAACACTAATGAGCATTTATTGGGTGCCAGGTGTCATATTTAGCAATTTACATATGTAAATCTACATAAAGATGGGAACATGTCTATGCATAGGAACTTATGCACTTACAAATTATATGAATCTATGAGCATTATAAAACAAATACATATTTTTAATCTATGCATTATAACACAAGTACATGAGTCATTGCTTTTTATTTATACTTTAGTAGATTTCTAAAAATATGCATATACATTGTTGTTTCTTCATTTAGGATAATACAGATTGCTATGAACTATGTTTGTATAGCAATTTTCCCTGGTTCAAGTTCATGGAGGAGATCTCTTTAGTTAGTTATTATAGCTGATGCTGGGCTCCTCTGTTCCTCTTCCTGCTTCATTGCCCCAATGTTGCTCAAAGTCTGCTCAAAACAGACTGTCTAGCATCTATAGAGACCAACCTATTTAGTATTTTGCAATGTCATGCTTACTGAAGCTTTATGGAATCCGTACTATTGAACTTGTGTTTCTGAGCAAATAAAATTTTGATCGAGAGAATGGTACGATCACCTGGAAGCATTCATTTGTAGTTGCAATGATCTTGCAATATGCTGAGGTCTTAAAATAGAGCTTTCTTCTGTGATTAAGAGAACCCCACCCCTATTTTTTTTAATGTGTGTATATTTTAAATTTTCAAATGATTTTTCTTTTCTTTCTTCCTTTTTGTAAAAAAAGAAAAGAAATGGGAGATCCATCCCCAAGGCTTGACAACGGCTTTCTACTATTGCTATTTGCCTGGGTACTCCATCTGAGTATGTTGATTTGCTTATCTGTTTAGTAAAGAACAGCTTTTAGGCATCATTTTAATTGTTAGCATGCTTAACTTATAGGTATGCAACATTTTCCTGGATGTACCTGCTCGCCGGGCTTTTCCATGAAACTGGAATTGCCTTCATCACCTATGTCTGTGTCAACTTGTTTTTTGGCATCAATACCATTGTTTCCCTGTCGGTGGTATACTTTCTTTCCAAGGAAAAGCCTAATGATCCGGTAAGGTTCTTTCTTAGTCTGCTAAACTTCCCTCAATGTACCAAAAACTCAAATGGAAATGTGTGTGTGTGATTTTGCATTCTTTACATAGAGAATACACTTTTCATTTAATTCTACTAAATGTAGTCAAACAGCAGCTTTTTAAAAGTCTTTTTAGGCTCAATTAGATTATTGCCTATAACTGTGTTTGTCCAGTGTTAAAGCTATTGCCATTTGGCAGGACTAGAGTGGAGGGATGGGCGTGAAATCAGATCTGTGACATAGCCTGAACCCAAAGCATTGCTATTGAGCTGTGTCTGACTAATAATGATCCTATAGGTGAGAGTAGAACAGGGTTACAGGATTTTGAAAGCTATAAATCTTTATAGATGCAGATTGCCTTATCTTCATTTGGAAAAATGGCTAGTAGATTGAAACCACACATCTTTCATTGCCAACTTTAGCTCTTAACTATCCAGGGCTCTGTAGACAGCTTGTTTAGCACCACATAAATCATGTAATCAACTGGTCAGCTAAACTTCTTACAAATTGTTATGTATGGCAGTGACAAGGACAATGATTTAGTTATGTGGCTGAGTTAGGAACCACTTGAACATTCATGGAGGAGAAAAACCTAATTCATTCCCTTTCAATCATGTAGTGAAGTCTACTTCACCATAAGCATCACTTGCCATTCAGAGTTGACAATTATGATTAGTGAGAAGAGATGCACAAACTGTGCCAGACAGTTGAGTGAAAAAGAATAGGGAGGAAATGAAGTGAACTGAGAAACAGACAAGCCCACTCCAGGAGGTGGAGGAAAATTCATGAGGTGGAAGTGGTTGGCCCCAGTTGTGAATATCATGAAAATGAGTCATTTGCTCCTCATTGAGATGTTTTCTCTCCCTCTGTATCATTTCACCAGGTGAGTCCCTCTCCAAGTGCAAACTGCCTGAGGTTCTGAGGCATTTCTGTGCTAAATACATCCCTCATTCAGGATGCATCTCTGATCTTGGATCCAACCCTAAGACCCTTCTCTCCCACCACCCTTCCCACCCCCTTTCTGGGGCCAATGGTCTAGATGGGATTCTGTCTGACCCATGAAGTCACCTGAAGACAAGTACAGTTCTTTTCTGCCTGAAATTTAGTGATAAACTTCCAGAATTGAGTTAGTTATACTACCATAATATTCTTATGAAATAAATGGTCATCTATATAAGCTTCTAGAATTTTAATATTTGTCTATGTCAAGCTTTAAGTTTTTGTCAGTTTGTTGGTAATGTCACACTGAGTGTCATTTTTGTTTTTCCTATTTCAGACTTTGGAACTTATCTCCGAAACCCTCAAACGCATCTTCCTGATTTTCCCGCAGTTCTGTTTTGGCTATGGGCTGATTGAGCTGTCACAACAACAATCAGTCCTAGACTTCTTAAAAGCCTATGGTGTGGAGTACCCAAGTGAAACCTTTGAGATGAACAAACTAGGAGCAATGTTTGTTGCTCTGGTTTCTCAAGGCACCATGTTCTTTTGTTTGAGACTCTTAATTAATGAATGGCTAATAAAGAAGTTCAGGTAAATATACTGGGGAAGGACAGTTGGTGTTTAGGAGAGAACTTGATTCAAAGGTTCTGGGGAGGGGTCAGAAGTCTATATTTTTGTACTAGCAATATAGAAATGTTTTGCTCAAAAATATTGCAAAGCATTACTCTAATTAACTTGTCATTGTATGTAGTAATGATTTATCCAATTTTTTAATGTTGCCTGCAAGTTTTAGTGTAGCGTAGTTAAATAAGGACAGTGATTAGACATAAAGAGATTATGATTCAGTGAAGGAGTTAAAATATGGACCTAAACAGGCAAAACCAAACTCACTACCATCAAGTTGATGCCAACTCATAGTACCCACATGAGTAGAAGTAGCCCTCTGGGTTCCCAAGATGGTCAGTCTGTCCTGTCATAGAAAGCCTTGTCTTTCTCTCCTGGAGCAGCTCCGTGTGTAGCCACCAGGACTTCTCACAAACAGAAGGTGCTCTCTGTCTTTGAGTTGAGTTTGGAAGAATAGAAATACTTCCCACAGGAGACGTGAAGAGCAAGAATTGTGAGTGTAGCTTCTAACAGTCATAGGCTCAGGAAAAAAAGATGGAGATAAAGTAAGGAAAGAATCATAAATGGAAGGAAAAAAACACATCATTGACCCAGCATTTTAAAAAAAATTTTTTGATGCAGTATTTTTATTCTGATTTTTCCCTAAAGATAAGTTCTCACAATTATGTGTGCATAAAGTTATTCATTGTGGTACCATTACTAATAGATAAAGAAGAGTAACAACCTAACTGTTCTCCATGTAGGGACTGATTTTTTAAAGTATATAGTATATACATTCATAAAGAATAATACAGTTCTCTCTGTAGTCTTTGAAAGTTCTCTAATATTAATTGTACATTTAAAATTGCAAGGTTCACAACTATGTGGAAGGCAAATTAGCATTTTACTTAAAAGAAAATAAATGTGTCATTTATGCATACGTGCAGAAGTTATTTTCAATTGGAGTGTTTATGCTGAAGATAATTGTATAAAATGATGTATTTTTCACTCTACATTATAATTCAATCTTTATACCCATATGTGTATATTGCCTACCATCAAAAATAGTGAAAGGAAAGACCAGAACAGTGGGAGTAGAAAGCTATCTCAGGAAATATTTAAGAGTTGGGTAGTACAATTGGATTAGAACAAAGAGCAAATGCAATTAAATAGTATGTACTAAAGCTTAAAATGTGGTTGGGAGATTATGAAGACTTTTGATAGCTGAATGAAAGAGCTATTGTTTGGGCTTTACACAACAAACAAAAAGTGAAGGATTGTGAACAGAGCAGCATGACGTAATGATGCTTCAGGAGACAGAATTGTGTTGCTGTAGAGTTGATTGGAATGGAAGAGTCACAAAATCTGGTGTCCTCCAAGGCTCATGGAGAAATAGAAAATATCCAAAGGGAGGAAGTGTCATTTCCATTAGTGACCGAATGTCTGTAGAAATGCATTTGGGAATCCGGAAGAGTCCAAGAAAACATTGCTGCTGGGGATGTTGTCGCAGAAGGCAGGGGTGGGGAATCATGAACAGAAAGAAGAAGATCTGGGTTTCTTTGTTGGATTTTTAATTGTGTTTGGTTTGGTTTGGTTTGGTGTTCATTGGGATTTTGTGAGTTTGCAGTGCTGAAAAAGTAAAAGTATTGATTAGGTGAGGCATTCATAGAATAGAGTAAGAACAACACTTGCATTATTCATGGTGAAAAGGATAATAGAGAAGACTTTTTAAGGATGTTCATTGACTTTGAGTTTGTGGGTGTTGGATCATCTGGACCATCTGTTGCAAAGCATCCTTCAAACCCATACTGATCTCATTCTTAATGAAATTAGGATTGTGGATTGTATAGTTAGCCTATATGCAATGAAGGCATGGAAAACAAATCTCTTTCTCATTTATTATAGTAAATATGAAGAAGAGAGTACATACTGATTTCTAAGTTACTTGAGTAGCATATTGAATTTAACAAATAACCCCACCCCTACCCCAAAACTTAATATGATACATTTGTAGTGAATGGAGAACCCATGGAAACATGTCAGCATTGAGAAGTGTTATTTCAACCTCATATTGCGTCATCCCTGGGTCCATTTTTCAGACTCTTCTTCAGAAAATTCGTGTCTTCGCCTGGGATGGAGACAGTCGACGAAGATGAAGATGTCCGGGCTGAGAGATTAAGAGTTGAGAATGGTGCTGCTGAGTTTGACTTGGTTCAACTTCATCGTCTTACAAAGACCTACCAACTCATCCACAAAAAGATTATAGCTGTAAACAACATCAGTCTTGGAATACCGGCTGGAGAGGTAAGGAGGAAAAAAAAACACCATAAAAAAAAGCAAAAGCTGTCTTTTATCCAATGTGCTTTTGATGAGCATAATAAATCACAAATCAACATGTTTCATGCTTAATATTTCTTTCTGGAACTAGAAACTATTCTGTACCAGTGAGAGATGAATCCAGCCAATCCCTTATGTCCATGTGTTATTGATTCTTTGAGCCTTGCTTCTTGGCAGGGCGAGTCACAACCTTCACCATTTGTGAAGTTCTCAGCCTCTTTCCAAGCTCCTGCAATCTTTAGGGTGGACTTTCAGTCAGAAAGCCTATGCAGGGTTCTTTCTTTCACTTTTAATTCACAAGCCACTAGAGAAGACCATGTAGAGAAATCCATTTTCAGAAGTGAAGTCCTAGAACCACCACTTATATCTCTGCTGCTCTCACCGAAGCAATATTAAGACCATTTTGAAAGGAGAAGGTGAATGGTAGTATTTCCCATCCTTTCCTAGCAGAGCTGCAAACCAACGGCATTAAATTTTATTTGACAGAATAAAGAAATGATTGCTTCAGTAGCTTATCCAGTAGACTTGTGATTTTGCATGAATAATGTGAAATCTATAAATATAATGACTTTGTCAGTTTAGCGAATCTTACTTGTGGGTGCTTTATCAAGTCACATACAGCTGTGCTATCACAGAATATGTAAAGCACATCCTATATGTGTATACATACATATGTATTTTGTACTCACACAAACCTTCAGGTGGCTAAAAGAAAAAAATGTGTAAATGCTTATTTGTTTTATAAGAGTCAATTTTATCAACCTGCCACAGGAACAAGACAATACCCCTTATTAATTCCAGCAACTTGTTTTTCTTAGTAATTTGTCTTATCTGGGAGAAATAGGAATGAGACGCGGGAGCAGCTTGTCTGGGGTATGGATTAAGGTTTACATCTTTTTCTGTTTCCCCCAACCAAGTGTTTTGGCTTGCTTGGAGTGAATGGAGCAGGAAAGACCACTATCTTCAAGATGCTGACTGGAGATATCATTCCTTCAAGCGGAAACATTCTGATCAGAAATAAGAGTGGGTAGGTATGAAAACACTAATGTATCTGCTTGCGAGGCATAGAATCACTGAATGAGTAAAATGATTAAAACAGACTTTATGTTATTTTATAGTTCTATGAAATCCTTGGGGGGGGGTAAAGTTAGCTATCAGAATGAAGAAAGGAAAAATGTAAAACATAAAAATTATAACTGTCATGGAAAATTGGCGCAATATGCTTGGAGGCAGTACAGTCCTGGAAACCCACAGGAAGAGTCCTTTGCGGCACGAGACAGAGCTCTGTGACCTCAAGGGGTATGGGAGTAGGAGGAGTATCTCAATGCTTCTTGACAGAATCGCTGTCTGGGGTGGGGTACAGATGTTAAGCTACTAATCGAAACGTCGAAGGTTCAAGTCTACCCAGAGGCACCTGAAGATTGACTTCAGAAAAGCCAGCCACGGAAAACCTCATGGAGCACCGTTCTCCTCTGGCACACAGGCACACCAGGAGGGAGAACCAACTCTAAGACCAGGGATGGTCAGCAGAATCACCAACCGTCGTATTCGGTAGCCCGGAGGCATACAGCGCTTGAAACTCACGCGTGTCTTTTATCTTCTCATGGTAGATCTCTGGGTCATGTTGACTCTCACAGCTCCTTAGTTGGATATTGCCCTCAGGAAGATGCTTTAGATGATCTGGTATCTGTGGAAGAACATCTGTATTTCTACGCCAGGGTCCATGGGATTCCAGAAAAGGACATAAAAGAGGTAAGCACCAGTGTGAAACACAAGTTCGTTTGAAAATCCATCATTATTTCTGTCCCCAATCCCACACCCACCCACTCAGAAGACCAACTTCACTTCTGGAAATCAATGACACTTTCTTCCTGGTACTGACAATGAACCATATATATAAGTGTATATACTTACATACACTCATAAGTTATATATGTATATGTGTATTATATACATGTATAT
Source organism: Nesogale talazaci (assembly GCA_004026705.1). Classification (NCBI taxonomy): domain Eukaryota; kingdom Metazoa; phylum Chordata; class Mammalia; order Afrosoricida; family Tenrecidae; genus Nesogale; species Nesogale talazaci. The sequence continues at coordinate 66,713 of PVJH01009279.1, read as the reverse complement.
GTACACCTTGTGAACTAAGCTTTAAAAATTATTTCCCTACTTTTTTATTACTTTTTAAGATGTATCCAAGAAGATCATACTTGCATTTTCCTCTTAGTTGAACATTGCTTGGTGCTGCCTGTAAATGATTTCAGTGTTCATGTAGGTAATAAAGCCCGAGATTAACTACACAATGCCCAAGTTAGCTGAGCCTTGGAGGCTTTGTTTGAGTGAGGTGATGATAGTGTCTTCCACTGGCTTGAATGATGTTTGTTTTGGGAGTTGTAAGAATAGCACCACGTCTCGTCATCAGTAATAACCTTGGAAAAAAATATCTGGGTCAATTCAGAGCTGTTCTTTCAAAGCACAGCATGTTTCCATTTGATGCTCTTTTCCCTGTTCTGTCAGAAACTGAGGCACAAATTTCACAATGACCCTTCCCATGCCCAAATCTTCCATTAAAAGTCACTGAACAGAGCGCCCAGATAGTTCAAATACCTTCCCTGTTGTCAGCCTTCGAGCAAAAGTGCACAAATTTTGTCAACATTTTTGTTCACTCAGGAAGTTGACAGACATCCAGAATTGGTTTGTCATCAATCAACATGTTATTTTTTTAAAAGGAGAAAACCACTCATAAACTTGAGTTTTCCCATAACACTGTCCTTGTAAGCTGTATTCAACATCACAACAGTTTCTGCAGCATTTTCCACAACAGTTTCTTCAGCGTTTTCCCCAAGCAGGAAACAAAATTTCACAGCCACACACTGTTCCCTTAAATCAGCCATCACAAAAAAGCAAGGATCAAGTGAAACATTTCATGTAAAAATTCACTGTGACCAGCGAGCACCTTCCAAAGTGATGCCACTTGGGTGCACTACCTCAGAGTGAGTTGCTCAATGCATGCTATGAAAACTCTGCCCAGTGGAGACTGTTTGGGGAGGGGGGAGGAATACCCTCTCCATACAACAATAATTGTGAGGGTGGCACAGTTGTACATAGCCTTACCAAGACTTGTGACCAGCAGAGTGGCAATTAACAACAGCAGCAACTTTAAAAAGACTTCAGTGAGAAGGAAGATGGAACAGTGATGACCTCTATCTTGTGAAGGACTGCTTACCTTTTTTGGGGGGGGCATCACTGCCCTCTGGTGGAAGTGGGAGGCCCAGCCTTGCTCCTGGAAAGCTGCTGCTGGATTTGAACTGCCAAGCCAGTGGGGCACAGTCCCGCACTCAACCACTATGCCACCAGGGCTCATCCCTGTTTACCTTTTTAAAAAAAGTTTATGACAGAATCATAACACTTTGTAATAGACAATCCCACAATTGTAAGCACACACATATATTTAGAAAAGAAAAATTCCATTTTCAAATGAGTCTCTGGGGCATTGCGTTTACTATTTAAATGAGCTCTTCATCTAAACTGGGTCTTCAAAAATGAAAGGATTTAAATGTTTTTATTTGTGGGACAAGTACCTATTCTTCACAATATGACTCTCATTTCACAAATGGATGTATTAAAGGTTTTGACAGGGGAAAGTCACCCTAACTCCTCTCTTGTGATCCACAGACTGTTCATAAACTTCTAAGAAGACTTCACCTAATGCCCTACAAAGACAGACCTACCTCCTTGTGCAGTTACGGCACAAAAAGAAAAGTATCCACTGCACTGGCCTTGATAGGAAGACCATCTATCCTTCTGTTGGTAAGAGATTCTGATGAAGACAGGATAGGAAATATTTGAAACCACATATCTAGTTGTGCATGTAACATTTCATCATGATTGTGATAACCTTCCCTTGATTTCTTACTGTGTGCTTCCTATTGTAGAAGATTGTTTACATACACAATCTAATTATGGGAATTTCTGCTAGCAAGTAATGTGTTGCCATGAAAATACGTCTTTAAAACCATGATTAATCTATTTTTTTACTTGAAGCTGTCCTTCAGTGGGTTTTAGGAAAGAGGAATATATATATATATATATATATATATATATATATATATATATATATATATTACTCGTTTTATTGCCCTGGATGTTAAAGAGGTGAATGACCTTGGAATGTGATCAACAGTATACCACTCTTTTTCATCTGGATGATTTTTGGGTCAAGGAAACACTAAACATTGAACAGAGGTCTACCAGGTGTATACTAAAAGAGACATACTGTAAGGAGGTGACTTTAAGAGGCAGAAATCTTTTCTATGACAGTTTGAGAGGCTAGAAGTCTAAATTTAGGGTGCCTGTTGATGTAGTAGGTATGAGTTGGGCTGCCATCCAAATGGTTGGCAGTTCGAAACCACCAGTAGCTATGAGGGTGAAAGATTGGCTTTTCTAGTGTGACATCAGGACTCACCGTCTCAGAAACTAAAGGGAAGTCACTGTGAATCAGCGAGTTTGGTTTGGGTGCTAGGGTACTCCCCACCCCTCGCCATCTCTCTAGCTTTGTGTTGGTTCTATCTCAAAAGAAACTGACTTGGGGCTGAGCCCCGGTGGTATTAGTGGTTGAGTGCGGGACTGCGGCCCGCGGGCTTGGCGGTTCTCAGGAGCAGCACTGGGTAGCGCCCACGACCACCAGAGGCAGTGATGCAAAACATAAATAAATAAATAAATAATTTTTTTAATTGACTTGAGACACATCGTACACTGATATTATCCCATTCACAAAGCAAAGAAAACCTGTTCCTAATTGGGATTATCACCAGATATATAGGAGTTTCCCTCAATGACACATATATAATTTGACATAGACCTGGAAATCTCAATTGATCACCTAAAAGTTTCATTTACACATAAAGGCAGTTAGGTGGCATTCTGATCCAGGACAAAACATCTTCAAAGATGTTTTTCTCAGTGAAACAAGGTTGCCCTTAGTTTAGGGCCTTCAAACTCAAGGCCCTGAAAACTCAGTAAGAGACATAACTATATAATAGCAATCCTGTTATGCATCACTACATTATTCCGTGGATTAAGTCATGCAGTAGGTCCAATTGTTTTAACTGCCACAATAAATTGATGTACAACATGTCTTTGTATAGTAGCAAAAGTTTACAATGCTTTGTATCCCTGCCAGTTGATGCTTATAATGGGATTCTGTTGTAGAAATGTCCTTTAAAGTGAACAAAACCATCTGTAGGCACCCCTGGGAGATAACAGATACAGAGCACTTAAAACTATTCAAAGCACTATGCAAATGTTATATGTTATCAAGCTGAACCCAAACACAGGCCATGAGAGAAAGGTGACATGCTTTACTCTTGATGCCTTTGTCGTAAATGCTGGATAGAAGGAAACAACTGCAACGCCCTGCCTTCGATGAGTCAAGTCTCATAGCGACCTCCTAGGACAGGGAAGAAGTGCCCGGGTGGGTTTCCGAGACTATAGCTCTTTATGGGAATAGAAAGTCTCCTCTGGAGACTTTTGGAGGTTTCAAACTCAGAACCTTGCGGTTCACAGTGCAAAAGGTGACCACTGCACAGCTAGGGCTCCCATGAACAAGAGTAGTGATGGTTTATCTTTTACCATTATTCTCAAATTAATATTCAAGCCTTTCTTTATATTTAGCTCTAGCCCCTTAAAAGAAAAACAAGCCTCTAGTTACTCTATGGATATAGGTTGCATTGCAGTTTTTGTTTTCCTTTTCTGCTCATTCTTGACCTATAATTTGTTCTTGTTTTCTCATCTCTAATGATCTATTATTGCCTCTTGTGATTACCCATTACTGCATTTCTAATTTTATGACTGGGCAATTTTTCAAAACAGTACTTATAAAAAGTAATGTTTTTCTATCTGCTTGGCAATTTCCGAGAATCCCTTAGTTTTATTTCCATGGAGAGTATTAAATTGCAATTAATAACATCAAACGATAAAGACACCTGGAACAGATGAGCTGGAAAAAATAATCAAATTATGTTCTTTCTGCCCCACATAATGCATTCTCATTCGCAGCCCAGTTATGTTCTCAGAAGCAGAAGCAGGGTTGGCAAGACCTTGTTGACGTAGCTTCAAATATATAAGTGACAATGTAGCACTAAATGTAAAAACTTTGCTTTGTCAGTTAAGGAAGCAAGCTTGTTGTTTTTTCTCTCCAAAAGAATGGAAGAGACAGGTGTAAAGTTACGGGTGTCAACTTCACTGAGACACTTGCTGTGAATGGAGTGACAATTTTAAGTGATTAATTTGGCGCTTTTGTCAGCAGCAGAAAGAAGCCTGTTAAGTATAAAACCGTTAGTCACAGGACGTTGCAAAGTGATGTCTGTTCTGGGGTATGTGAAGGGTTGATTCATATAAAGAACCTCATCAAAACATAATTAAGCTGACACCTTTTTCTTGTAACATTTTATGAAGGATGAGCCAAGTTCTGGGATGGACCCTAAGTCGAAACGGCACCTCTGGCGGATCATTTCAGAAGAAGTGCAGAACAAATGTTCCGTCATCCTGACCTCTCACAGGTAAACTGAGTGGCCACTGGGAAGTCCACCGGCACCAAGGACCATAAGCTACTAGATGGGAAGCGGCGAGCTCTGTAAAGGTTTATTGGCTGTGAATTAAAATGGGTTATGGCTCTAGTCGGAGGAGCAAGTCAGGCAAGTTACCTGGTGAAAACACAGCTGCCGTTGGGTGGGTGCCGTTGATGGACTACCATGTTGCTGATTCCCCTCTTGCAGCAACTGCGTGCGATGGGCTAGAACTGGCCCCTGCAATTCTCAAGCTATAATCTTTAGGGGAGATGGAAGTTACTTATCTCTTTCTCTAGCAGAGCCTCAGAGTGGGTTCAAACCACTAAACTTTTAGTTAGCAGCCAAGTGCTTAATGAGATACAGGCCCTAAGCCGTCTGTTGAAAACAAGTTGCTCCTGGTTTACAGACTTGGTTCCCTGATACCTATCGACTAAAGTTCAGGATCCTTAGGCTTAGTAGATAAGCCTTCCATGATCTGAACTCATCTAAATATCCAGGGTTTTTTTTTCTCCCCATGATATCTTTCATGTTACTTGGTTCAAGGGGATCGTGGTTTCACATACACACACTCTCCTTTCCTACCTCTATGCCTTTTCTGCAGTCAGATTTCCACCTGAAATGGTTGATGCAAAGTTTATCTGTGTTCCAGTCCTAAACCAAGCCAAAATCCAGTGCCTACAAGTCAGCTGTGACATAGCCATCTTATAGAATAGAGTCGACCTGCCCCACTGGCTCTCCATGGCGGCAGTCTGTAGGGAAACAGACATCTATATCCTTCTCCTACAGAGTAGCTGGGGAGTTTGAACCATCAACCTTTCAGTTAGGAACCGAACACTGAACCACTGCCCAACCAAGACTCCCAGTACCAGTCTGACCAGTCCTCTCCAAACCAGCTCCAAAGCCTCCCCTCCATGAAGTAGATTCTGAATCCAATCCGCTAAGAGCCACTAAAACACTTTGTCTGGGCTTCTCTTATGATGTTGAGCTTGTTTGTGATTGTTGTCAGGTACTGTTTTTGTTTTGTTTTGTTTTTTAGCGTTCAAGCACTCCAGACTTTATTACACACCAACTAGGTTCCTGCTAGGGCCACGGGCAGTTTTTCTTTCTTATAGCTCCTCAGAAGAGGAGGATAAAGTAAGCTTAAACTTTCTTCTCCTGGTGGATGGACATGCTAGCGAGTTTTGCTTTCATAAATACCAGGAATGGAGGTCACCAAAAGAACAGACATGGCCTTGAAGGAAATCCTAGGGCTTCCTATTCTCAGAAGGGCACGGAAGTCAACAGAAATGCCTTTGAAGAAAGTGCATCCCCTGAGTTAATGCAGAGCTTCCCCTCTGCTTGGCTCCTCTCTCTGCCCTTCCTCTCCCAGGGTCTGGCCTGACTTCAAGCAGAGACGACATCAACATGGGGTTCTAAGCTTCTGAAGCTGTGCTAAGGGACCAGAAGTCCACACATTCACCATCAGGGCCCCTGAGGGATGAGGACAGGATGTAGAAACTAGCAACTCAGCCAGTGTCTGGGAATCAGGTTACAAGGAGGGGTACTTGATCGACACCTGTTCTGGGCCTTACCTGACAACACATCACCTGGGTTGTGCCTCGATGGGTCTAGAGCATCACAGGGACAAAGGCCCAGATGTCTCTGAAAACCAGGTGACCTGTGAGCATAAACGATCTTAGGTAGGACCTTTGAGAAGCCTCAGCCCCAAAAAAGCACCCAGAGGCGGGAAGCTGGGCAGGGGACCTTGTTTCTAGGCAACCGGGCTCCTGGACAGAAAAGCCCATGAGAACAGAATGGGCAGAGACAGGAACTCTCTACATGAGTTTGCAAAGACAAGACTTCTTCATTGAGAACGGGTCTTGGAGTAAGAAAACTGCCGTTGGTCAGTTGTCCCCAGCAGCCCAGGAGAAAGTTGGTGACTTCCAGTATGGAGATGGCAGAGTGGGTGGCATGCTATTTTGGGAAGCAGCCCCTGATGTCCCCCCTCACTCCGCCAGGGCCAGGTTTGTGGACTGCAGTTGCTCCAGCTCCTGGCCAATGTTCTGCTCCACTGTATCCCACTCGGCTAGGAAGGCCTGAACCCTGGTCACCAGGCCTTTCCTTTTCAGTCGACTCTCCTTGAAACCTTCTGGCAGAATCAACATGTCAATCTCCTCTAAGATCTTCATAAAATGCTCGATGATTGCCTTCACTCTCCTATCAAGTTTGCAGATCACTTCTTCCTGCAAAGCCTTGGCCAGAAAACCCTGCTGGATTTCAGCATAATCTTTACTCAATTCTTCCAATTGTCTATCTTCTCTACAACTTTCTCCAAAGCTTTCAACTTCTTTAATTCAGCTTCCTCCTCTCGACTGTTCTTTTTTCCAATGAGCATGACCCGGCAACCGTTTTGTATCCCAAGTGCTGACAAAGGTTGTACCATTTCCTTCAGAGACTTTCCCTTGAATATGAGTTTCTGACAAGGCCTCAGGACCCCCGTAAGCTCTTCAACCAGCTGGGCTAGGCCTTGAACGACGGGCTCTTGGGCACCCTGCTGGGGGATTACATGAAGGTCATACTTCTCATTGCTGTGGGTGACAGTCAGGTTGAGCCCGGTGGCCACCGTTTCCTTGCTCGGGGCCTCATCCTCACTCAGGGCCATGTCCTTGTGCTGAGTCATCTCCTTGCCTCCTTTCTGGGCCACCTCTTTGAGGTTGGCTATCTCCTCCTTGTTCTGGGCCACCTCCTTGTTCTGGGCCACCTCCTTGTTCTGGGCCATCTCCTTGCTCTGGGCCACCTCCATTCTCTGGGCCATGTCCTCCTTCCTGGGCTTGTGGGCATGTGATTTCTTTTGACCAGCCAGAGTCTCAACCTGGCACGGCTGCTGGGCTGGCCGAAGGGCATGCCTCCGGGGCCCCGGCCACTCCCCGCGGCCTTGTGGTCTCCGCGGGCTGCCATGCTCCGCCAGGCCAGCATTTCTCGACCGCCTCTGTCAGGTACCATTAAGCCCGTCAGACTTACAGCAAACTAAAGCACTGCCTGGTCCTACATCATCTTCACAATTGTTCTTATGTTTGAGCCCATTGTTGTAGCCACTGGGTCAATCCATCTTGTCGAGGGCCTTCCTTTTATTTTTTTCTGCCGCCCCTCTACTTTCCCAAGGATGGTGTCCTTCTCCGGTGACTGGTCTCTCCTGATGACATGTCCAAACTCTATGAGACGAAGTCTTTCCCTTCTCATCCTTACCTCTAAGAGCATTCTGGTTGCCCTTCCAAGATAGATTTGTTTCTTACTTTGGCAATTCACACTACTTTCAATACTTTCGAAGTACCATCGTTCAAATGCATCAATTCTTGTTAAGTCTTCTTTATTCAATTCAACTTCTGTATGAATGTGAGGCTTTTGAAAATTCAGTGGCTTGGGTCAGGCACATCTTAGTCCTCTAAGTAATATCCATGCTTTCCATCATTTTAAAGTGGTCTTGTTCAGCAGACTTACCCAGCACAATGCCTCGTCTGATCTTTCGACTGTTGTCCATGAACAGTGATTGTGGATCCAAACAAGCTAAAATCCTTGACAACATCAATCTTTTCTCTGACCATCCTGATGCTACCTCTTGATCTGGTTATTAGGACTTTCGTTTTCCTTACATCAAGTTGACATCCATTTTGAAGAAGGCATCACTAGAAGAGGAAGGGAACACATAATGGCAAGACTTCACCTCACACACTCGGACAAGTAATCAAGGCCAGCCAGTCCCTGGAAAAGGGTGTCATGCTGGGTAAAGTAGAGGGGCAAAGGAAACAAAGGAAGTCTCTCAATTAGATGAATTGACATTGCAGTGACTACAATGACATGATGGGCTCAAACACAACAATGGTGAGAATGATGCAGGACCAGGCAGTGTTTCCTTCCATTGTACCTAAGGTCACTCTGAGTGACCAACAGCACCTAACAACAACATGGCCAACTGAAAAGAAAGTAGCAATTAGCCTTACCTGTAGACATTTGATTTATACTGTATTTTCTGTTGTTCTCCTTCCAGGAGAATTTATTTAGTGAAACTAAAGCATCATTTATAAAGTAAATGTGTATGAAAGAGTTGAGCTTACGCTCATGGAAATGAAGCCTGATGTGGTGTGCCTTGGATGCTGAGTGAACTCTTGGCTCTTTTTTCAGCATGGAAGAATGTGAAGCTCTCTGTACCAGGCTGGCCATCATGGTGAATGGGAGATTCCAGTGCATTGGTTCCTTGCAGCACATAAAGAGCAGGTGAAGAATCATATGGTGTTGAACATAGACTGTTGGACCTTGACTCAAGTGGTGCTCTAATCTTCAAGTATTATGTCCTGCCTATGAAGGCACACATTGGTCTCTTTGTATTAATATTTAAGCGAAGTTTTGATGCATTTTAAGTTACTCATTCAACTATCTGCCTGTCCTAAAGCAAAAAAAAAAAAAAAAAAATCCACAACCCATGCATTCTCAAGGAATAGTTTCAAGAGTTTACTCAAGAGAAAATTGGGCCTTGAAAAGTGCATGAAGTCACTGATTTTATCTTTTCATGGGCCATTGGCATCAGCTTTCAACTCTTTAACATGTTTACTGTATTGAAAATCTTTTGATCAATAATAAATTAGAGAATTGGGCATAAATGACATTAATATCAAATCAAAACTAAATGAATACTGTATTTGACCAGAATGTTATGCATTTATACATATACACATTAGCATCTAGATGTTAGGACATACTTTTTATTGGTACAAAAAATGTTTCTTTCTTCTAAGATAGTATTCACCAAGATCAGAATAAAAGCATGAAAGAGGGTCTTAAACATTGCTTGTAGGAAGACTCCTGTAACTTGTTTATGAACTTGGTGCTTACAGTTAGCCATCATATTGACTTATTTATTTTTATAACCCCAGTGACTTTCACCTTTGCTGTTGACATGAAATATCCAATGTCTTGCTTCTCAAGACCTTGCTTATTTTAAAAATAGAAAATATTTAACCTCTCAGATTGACATCAATTGCCAAATCATGGATGTCACAGAAAGCCAAGATTTTATGTTCTCTTTGTAATGCAGCTTTCACACAAAGCATATAACTCTATATCATGGTAGAAACAATAAAAAAATATGGTACTGCACAATTTCCAGTTTGTCACATGCCCTGATCTTTTATGGCCAAATGATCATCTTTCTCTAAGATGGGATGATAATGATGAGCTTGGACCCTATTTCATTATCTAGAATATTCCAGGAGAACTATCTCGGCAAAGGGTAACTCCTCTCGCATTTTGTGCTTTCTCTTTGTAGGTTTGGACGAGGATTTACTGTGAAGGTGCACTTGAAAAATACCAAAGTGAGCAGGGAGGCTCTTACAAGATTCATGCAGCTGCACTTTCCAAAAACATACTTGAAAGTAAGTCAGACACCATTGGATCTTGCCTGGTTCTAATGGTTAGGATCTAATATCACAGTGGGTATTTGCCATTTTCAAGTTGACCAGAGCTGTATTATGAAATCTAATATGTTGATTATATCAGTATATGAGATACTATGAAGCATATTTAGTCTTAACTCATAGAATCGTCAAACTAATTCTATAATTATTATTATATTAATTATATATTTATATAATATCATCTGAACTATATGCTTTAATGGTTTAAAATTGGTATAGTCCTTTCCCACAGACATATTTGTATCTTCCTTATGAGGGTGAAGGATCATCTGAAGTGATTTTCAAGTTCATGCACTTGCTATCTTATCAGTTGTACTTGTTAGATGACAGATATTAGTGGAGTATATGCCCATGGAATTTTTTGTGTGTTTAAGATAAATTAAGGAGTTTCAGAATGTTAGAGCTAGAAAAGATTATCTCCTCTCATCTCCCTGGCTGAAAGATAACACTGATAAAATTTGAATGAGGTGAGATAGAAATCAAGTCCTTAAGTGCCCACATGAATTAAAACGTGTGCAAGAAATTTCATCCTTTGAGGGTAGCAAGAGCTATCCTATCAGAATTGCATTGGGAAGCTTAACCCCATGTACCCTACCACCTTTACCTTGCACCTTCAGACTCCTTCCCCAAACCCAAAGTCATGATGTAAATTGACAGGACAGAGTTCTTTGGGGGCAGAGAAACAGAAGTGTATAGCTGGGCCTAGATGGAGGATGTGTTGAGAAACAAATTTCCTAACCTTTCAACATTTTTTGTTTAGTAAAATTTCTATGATTTTGTTGCAATATTTTTTTGCTTACCCACATATGTGTGGGAGGGAGCCTCCAAAGATTTGGGAAATAATCCATTTTCTTTGAAGTCCATTTTCCATAAATTTTTGAAGTCTTGTCATATATCTCCATAGAATACACACATAATAATGTTTAAATATAGAGACACAAAAAAGTCACATCAATATCTTTGATACACAAATAATTTGTAGATGATGGTTATAGCCACTTATTGATTTCAGAAGGAAATTAATGTGGAATGAAAAAAAGAAACTAGAAAGATTTGGACTGAGATCCAGTTCTGCTTATGTGATTTCAAGGAAGACATTTCAGGTCTCTGAGGCTCATTTCCTTCATCTGCAAAACAGGAGCAATAACATGTATTTCACAAGATTAGACTTAGACCTAAATAGAAAAGTATCCATAAAGACACTTCCATAAAGTGTAAGGCACACTCGTAATGTGAAATAATTTTAGAAAACAAACTAGAGGGCCAATTCTTTATCTTTATCTTTACAAAATGCCTTTGCCTCAGCCTCCCCAAATCATGGCTAGTCTGTCAAGGAAATCACAGCTTTTATGATTCTTATCAAGCCCATTTCCTATCATCTAAATTAAAATCAAATTTAAACATTAAAGGACACCTTGCTTGCACAAGTTGTGTCGCCTATAATGCTGTTTCTTTTAGTGAATGTCTGATTTGAAATCTGTGTTTATTCACTGAGTGATAAGACTACATTCTCCTCTAGCGTGTTCCTCTGGGGACCAGTGCTCTCAACAAGGCAAATGCAGTGACTATAAAAGTTTGTTTTCTCTCTAAGCAGGCTATTATTCACCAGTCTGTGGTGGTTTCTAGGCGTCTAGAAAGCAGTAACAAAACAACAATCTAGGAGCATAAATAAGCAAGATGGTACCAGCACTGTGACAGATTATAGAGCAGAAAACAAATCCAGGAGAGAGGCCAGGCAACGTACAAAAGCCCAAAAGCGGACTTTCCAGTTTGGGGAAGGCTCAGATATTAGAAAGAGGACAGATTTGGTCTAAGTATGATCCATGATAGGTTGCGTGAATAGGTCCAAGAAAGAATACATTCTGATTATATTAAAGTTTCTGACTGATTATCCTAGTGGTTTTGTGCCAGGTAATATGACCATCTGTAGTCACTGGGTTCCTGAAGAAATGGTGCAACAATGCAGAAGGGAGTAGTGAGAGTCAAGTCAACAGTCTTGATGGTAGACATGGAGAGGAACATTTAAACTAGATTAGTTTAGAGGAAAGGAAATAGGATATGGTAACTGATTAGAGTTAATATTTTTTAAAAAGGCATGAGTATTAATTTTAGAATAACAGTAGAAAGTACACCATCACTATTCGCTGGAGACCTGGTGGTGTAGGGGTTATCTATTATGCTGTAAACCACAAGGTTCTCAGGTTGAAGTCACCATCTGCTTCAAGAGAGAAAGATGAGGCTTTCTATTCCTAGAAAGAGCGCAGTGTTAAAGATGCTCCGCAGAAATTAGAATAGATTACTAGGTGGGTGATGATACTATTGACTAAAATAAAGAAACTGAAAAGAACTTTAGTGAGCTGAGATTGAGAAAGAATGAGACTTTATTTGGAAGAGGTTTCTCCTAGACTATGAAATGTAGCATGTTGAGCCGACATAAACTGAACAAATCATTCCAAGCATTTCAAAAGCAATTCTAATATTAATATGAAATGCCGAGAGGTAATCTCTGAAAAAACTTACACGAGTGAGAGTAATCAGACAACGGAAATACCATTCCACAGATTTTTCTTTCCCAAGCAAGAAGATAATGACATTGTAAGTGCATGAATGTGGAACACTTTGGAATTTTCCTTAGCTTTCTAATTTATTTTCTCTCTGACATTCATAAAGCTGTTCCTCTTCTCTTTGCAAGCTGTTAGCTTCAAAAATATACCCATTATTTACACTCTAGTATAATTTCTAGTGAAATGAACTTCAGTGTTTTCCTTCGCTCGTGGCAAAGTGACATCTAGCCACCCCAATATTCTCTGACATTGCAAAATAAATGTCTTTCTTCCTTTGGTTTCTTCCAGGATCAGCATCTTAGCATGCTAGAGTATCATGTTCCAGTCACAGCAGGAGGAGTAGCAAACATTTTTGACCTTCTAGAAACCAACAAGGCTTCCTTAAATATAACAAATTTCCTAGTGAGCCAGACCACTCTGGAAGAGGTAAGATAGAGTCCGTGACTAGTCTGCAGGGAGTCTCCAGTTCACGATGGTGTTCCATTCTCATGACTCCACTAGGGGTCTGCTTTTTTTAAAGTTTTCATTATTGTTGCTTTTTATTATCAGTATGTTTATAAATCTAATCTTTGAACAGCAACATCTGGGTAAACTTCTGAGAATGATAACATCAGCAAATTATGCGCTACAACGTTTTATGTAGTACTTACCATGAACGATGAAATGTACAAAACCAGAAAAGAAACCACCATAAATGTGGCTTCTAACTCAGTTATGTTGTAAATCTGGGGCTACCTATATACTGTCACATATTATTGTATTATACATTCTGGTTTTTTTCTTATGACATTCAATTTGTTTTTCATAGAAACAATTGCTAATCTTGAACCTGCAAAATTTAGCAAAGAGTTTAATTTATTTCTTACTGTATTGGGGGCTTTAAAAAATATTTGAAAAGTATTAACATTGTTAATGAAGAGATGAAGCTATTTCTATTCTGCGTGACGTTGATATCCACCAGATTAAAACAAAACATATTGCCACCCCTAAGACAAATGGAGCTGCTCACTTTTCTTACCTTCTCCCTCAAAGGTGCCTGACAGAACATTTCTATTGATTATAGTGTAGTATCAGAATATTTAGAGGGAATTTAGTGCCAGATCTTTAGAGGTGCTCAATTCTGTCAACAAAGGAGGCAAATGTAGGATTCTTTTATTTTATTTGAATCATCTGCCTTAATTATATTGACATTCGGTAACTAGAAGCTTCAAAGGTCTTCCCCTTTCCTATCAAAAAGGTTTTTACTTGTGGCCAACCATCAGCACCAGGCCTGGCATAGAATAAAGCCTCTGTGAATCTTTCTTGGATAAATCTGTGATTCATACATCTAATGATTTTAAACAAAGGACCATAGGTCTGCCTGTTTCATGGATTGCTTCCGGCACGTGTTAATATTGGCTTTCTGTACTAGTTTTATTTTAGCGTATTAAATTGAAGCTAGTGAAATTTCTCTCATCATTATCACATGAACAGTTTCCACTAGTTCATCGGTTTGAAGCCACCTGCAGCTCCTTGAGAGAAAGATGAGGCTTTCTATTCCTGGAAAGAGTTGCAGCGCTGGAAAACCACGGGGGCAGTTCTAATCTGCCCGATAAGATAGCTATGAATCAGACCTGACTCGATGGCAGAGAGTGAGTGAGATCTGAGATCTTTGTTTAGAGTTGGGAGCTAGATACACTGTTGTGGGGCAGATGAGCATCGCTCTAGGGCTACCGACATGGTGGCGCAGTGGGTTGCTCATTGTGCTGCTGCAGAAATCTTCAGATATCCAACCCCATTAGTGGCTCTGTGGGAAAAAGATGAGGCTGCCTCTTCTTGTACAGATCTCTGGTCCCAGAAACCCTTCGGGGTAGTTCTACTCTGCCCTGTAGGCCTGTTAGGAGAAAATCAATTTGATGTCAGTGGACTTTTTACTTTAGATTTACAGTATGATTGTAGACATAGTTATTATGTTCATAGGTAGAAATATGATTTTTCAAACACTAGTTAAGTTTGAGGATCTGAGAAAACTCCCACCAAGAACATCTACCATGGCCCTAGAGAGTCCAATGTGCTCCAAAAATGCTCTTCTTTGGTGTATGTGTGTGATCAATCTTATTTCCTCCTTTATTTACCAAACACTACCGGCTTTATTTCTCTTGAAATATCAGGTTTTCATCAACTTTGCCAAAGATCAAAAGTCCTATGAAGCTGCTGATACCAGTTGCCAAGTTTCAACCATCAGCGTTGCCTCACAGCATGATCGGATAGACTCTTAGCACCTCCAGCAACCTCCGTCTCAGCAAATGATCTGTGACTTCATTGGGAAGATAATGTTTCTCCAAATTATCTTAACTTGAAAGTATTATATTGTGTGGCAAGTTTCAGTTGTGTAAGACTAGCAAGTAACTGTAAACGACAAGTTTTCTTCCTAAGGTCATGAATGTTATTCAATTGCATTCCTGTAGACCCAACACTGTGAGCATGTTCATGTATTTGCTGGTGATTCTTATACAAACGTGAAATTACCTAAAGATTAATCTCTTAATTTATTGCTTTCAATATATAAATAAATAAAAATACAGCTTTAAAAGCATGATTACTAGTAATTGAAAAGTGTGAGTGAAGAAAAATAATGTAAGGTAGGGTGGAAAAGAAAACAAAATAATTTATTTTTTTTAACTTACAGAATGAGCAGTATCATGAATGTAGGGCTCTACTCTTATGTGTAAAGCATTTAAGAACCAGATTAATATTGGCAGGAAGCAAGAGCCACAAAGCCTACAATTTACAAATGGGCTTCAAAAAGTTCATGGGGAAAAAATCCCATTTTCTTTTCATTGCATTTTCCCCAATCTTTTTGAAGCCCCATCTTATCTGTATGTCATTTTCAGTTTTTGTAAACACATGGGTGTGTACTGTATCCCAAATAAGTGCCTTTCTCCAAGGAGGCAGGGCAGTTTACCCTGGTGGTAAACAGAATGCAGATTTATTCCTGCCCTGCCTTTGCCAATAGCAGGCCACAAGGTGGAATAAGAAGTCTTTACTCTTCAGGGAAAATGGGTGTGTCAGCTGGACAGATACCAACCCGACACTGAAAGAGGATTCGAGTGCTGCCGGCAAGCAACATTTCTCAAAGCTCTTAGGCAAACCCCCATGTTCCAAGCAGCTCCTCCTTTTCCTGTGGAGGAAAAGTGAATATGAAGACAACGTTCTGCTGATTACTTGGGCTGATCTAGCGTCATGAAAATCGCGATAGGATCACTTTCTCCGTTGTGCCAAATTATAAAATTATATGGTCCTCATGGAAGTTGTGAATCTCTTTGGGTGTGTTTGTGTGCATGTGCATGTCTGTGAGCGTTTGCCAACTTTGGCGTGATTGTTTCTGTTTCATATATCAATAAACTCAAAATTTAGAAAAAAAACTATGCATGAAGTCATTTCGTTTTTAAAGAAAAGTCATCCAAACTCAAACCCATTGTCACTGAGTTGATGCTGTCCCTGAGCTCCTAGAGAGTGTTTCAGAGGCTGTCAGACTCTCCTGGAGCAGACAGCCTGATCTCTTTTTCCAGGGAAAGATCAGGACCCTAAAAATGGGAGTGACATGTTCTATACTGTGTCCCATGTGATCTGACCCCTGCTGATTGCATCCTCTACTATGTCCTCTGCTCTTTAGAAGCTAGCCATGCTGATCCATTCCATTTTACAGTGTACCACTTAGGTATCTCCCTGCCTTTGCACATGTTACTTTCCCTTTTGGAATATTCTTCTCAGCCTCTTTAGGCCTAGTCAAGAGCCTTCATAAATATGATACTTTCTCAACCATCTTTTTCTGCTCTCTCAATTTAATCAGGTCCCTTTGTGCTGATTGCATGCATGGTCATTTGCAGTATATCCAGATCTAAAGCGTATTTCATAGCAGGAAGGAAAAGAAATTCCAAACAATATTTATAGGTAAGTCTTTTGGAGGAGATGGTGTGACATGGAGAACTAGAGGGTCTGCAAAATCCCAAGGAGCGAAAGAGACGGGCAGACTGCATGAAGACTCAAAGGGGGTTGCTTAACTGTTCATTGTTTGGTGGTAGTGGTGATTGGTTGGTAGGCTCTGAGTAAGGGTGGGAAGGGAAGCAAAAGAAAAGGAGAGAGGGATGTGGGTGAAGGAGGAAACAAAAGATAATGGAAGGCTGCCTATTGAAGTGAAATGAAGCTCCAGTGGAAAGTGGGATAATTCTGGGTTCCATGCAACAGTGGTAGTCAGAATTGGACCAATGGCTCCCAGCAGGTTTCCACAATAGGAGAAAGAAAGGGGTTTCATAAACCAGGGACATCAAAGTATAGAAAACAGAATTACAAAGTAAAAGTAATAGGGGAAATACAGTTACAGAACTTTCAAATAAGAAGGAAATTAGATGAGTTTCAAGATAGTACATATTTTTATATAAATCAGGATAAAGTTAATAAGTTTCAGGGTAACCTCAAGGAAAATGACTAGAACATTAAAATTAAAAAGGGAAAATTAAATAATTTAGTAAGGACCAAAACAGTGTGGTAATTATATAACCACTTTGTCAATTTCAGGATTAATAGTGTATGGGGTGGAGTCTAATCTGCCAATCAGATTATAGCCAATGAAGACTCTGTGTGGGCACGGCCATCTCCTAAGAATTCTGGGAAATCTGGTTTTTCCTCCTTAGATGTGGGAGAGACTCTCAAGACACTCTCTTGGAGATGCTCTACTGACAGCACACATGGCACTCTGTTGATAGACGCCAAGCCCTGAGAGCTGAATGAGCCACACGGAAACCCCAGGCAGTGCTGATATTCTTACAATGCCACTGGATTCAGAGTTTCTACCCACTGGCCTGTGATTGTCCTGCATTTGGCATCATTGCATGTGTTATGGGAGTCTGAAGAGGACTTTACAGATTGGCTTCAGACTTAAGAGTTAATATCAGACTTATGGGCTTGATCCGGATGGAGTTGGGATGCTTTCTTAGTGTACAAGTACCCTTTGTATAAATCTTTCTCTTATACACAGATGAGTTTCTATGGACTTATTTCTCTAGTCTCCCTGGATGAACACAAACAATAATGAAGAAAATTATAAAAATCCCTAGTGAAATTTAAAAGGTGACAACAATGCTATGAAGGATTATACTCTAACAAGTTTGAAAACCTAAAAGAAATGGATATCTTTCTAGAAATAGACTCCCTAAGTACACTAGCACAGACTTTAACAGATCCATAACACAAGAAGAAATACATGAGGTCATTAAGAAATCCCCAACAAAAAAAAATGTGCAAGACCAGAAAGCTTCACCAGGAAATCCTACCAAACATTCAGAGAAGAGTTTACTTCTACTCAAGCTAATCCACAATATTTTAAAGCGTGGAAACCTCAGAAGTTTTCATTTTATAAAACAAGTAAAGTCATGATACCAATACCAGGCAGAAGCACCACTAAAAAGAAAATCATAAGCCAATATCCCTCATAAACCTAGATGCAAAAATTCCCAACAAAATCTTAGCCGATAGGATCCAATAAAATACCAAAAATATAATCATAGTGAGCAAGTAGGAATAATACCAGGTTTCCAGATGTGTTTAAACATTAGAAAGACAATGGTTGCAATCTACCATATAAATTGAAAAGGAAAATAGCTACATGATCATATCAATTGAGGCAGAAAACACATTTGAAAAAATTTAACATGTCGGCCTGATAAAAAGCACTCAAAAAATGGAGGCAGAAAAGAAACTATTTAACATAATAGAGGATATATATATATATATATATATATATATATATAACCAACAGCCAACATGGAAGAAACTGTAAGCAATATACTTGAGAACAAAACCCAGACAAGAATGCCTTTTATCCTCAAAGTCTTGGCTAGAGGCAGTAGACAACAAAATTTAGAAACAAAAGTCATCCAATCTGACTGGTATAGCATAAGACTATCTGTGGAAAATATGATTCTGTGTGGAGAAAGCCTCAAGATTTGACAAGAAAGTGATTGGAAATAATTAAAAATTTCAGCAATGTGGGAGAGTTACAAGATCAACGTTATAGGGGATACCAAGGTTAATTGGTATAATATACAACTCACAAAATCACTGTGCATCTTTCTTGGATGAGTAGTAACTGGAATCTTAGCTCTTAAACAGCGAGTTAAGGTGCAACTGTTGGTCTTTCCCCAAGCAGAAGAAAGAAGAAGGAAAATAGAGAGATATATGGGAACAATTATTCTAATTGTTTAGAATAATAGACCATGCAGACATCATTCTCCACAACCCTGAGATCAGAAGAACTAAATGGTATTCAATTATCACTAGTTGAATTGCTCTGAAAGTGCTTGAGAAGGAACACATTAATAGGTGTGGGAGATATGTTAGAGTGGGAGGAAAATGTTAAACAAAACTCAGTATGATGAAACCAGATCAAGTTTTCAACTAGAGACTGATGATAGCCCCAAAACTATAGCATGTAGCTACCTTTCAGATGTAGAACTGACTGCATCACTTTGTGAAAACAGTCAATCATTTTAAGACCCAAAGGGTAGCAGGTAGCCAAGAACAGCGTTAAGAGAGGCTAGAAACAGGTAACACAGGGAGCAATTAGGGTAAGAAGGTACATTGGGGAAATGGTAATGAATTAAAACAAAATGTGTAGGGATTTCTGACTTTAAAATTGCTAAATGGTTCTGGTAATCTTCACCTGATTCACAATAAAAAGTTTTTTGTTTTTTCTTTAATGGAGTGGTTGAATGGACTTTTAAAAATCGATATCAAAGTTTATTAGTGGTTAGTAGGGTCACTATACAGAAAGTGGGGGGTGAAGGGTAGGGGTGATGGAAAAACTACATGGATCATGGAATGTTAGCTTGCAAACAGATTCTTGTAATTGTTGCCAATAAGGTTTAAACCTGTAAATAACTGAACAGGCAAAAGTTGTGTGATAGCTATACAAGAGGACTTCAAAAAGTTTGTGGGGAACCCACTATTTTCAAATTTATTCGAAGTCATTCCTCGGGCTCTTTCTCGCTGCGAGTTTCTTTGCTGTCTGCTCTTCCCTCTGCATGGCTAGCACCAGGGCCTTCTTGAAAGTTTGCAAGACTAAGAGGCAATTTTGATGCATGACTACAGTGGGTTCTGCTTTGTTCTCACTTTTCTGCAGGTCGTAATCTGGCTGCTTGGTCATCTCAGGAGAATTTAAGTCAGGTTGGCTCTCTGACTACACACTGCTCAGGTTGCAGGTGCTTCTCCTCATGGGCTTTTAAATACAGGAGTACACCAATTTTTCCCTCATTCATTAGTGGTGCAATCATACTACAGACTGTCCCCATTACCCCTAAGTCTCCCTTATAATCAGCCATGCTTACAAAATGTTATGTAAGTACCTTATGGAAATGGAGGAATTTATGTGCTAATTTTTTGATAGAGTTGCAAAACTGTGACTACTGGTGTCAAACAGAAAGGGGGTCTTAAAAGCAAAGGGGAGTTTGAGATGGGGAAGTCACTGGGGATATACTGAACAGAGCTTCTGGCCATAAGATTTGGGGACCTGGGCTTCCAACCACTCATCTCCATTTATTGGGAAGTGAGCACCCAGCTGGCCTCCGAAGTGTAGCAACTGTTTCTTAACTTGTTGCTAGTAACTGCTATGAAATCATCTCTATCTCCTGGCAATCCTATGTACAAAAGAATATTGTCATGTGAGCTCCATGTTTGAAACCATTGCTGCAGCTACTGCGTGTTTTGTGTGCCTTCCGATCTAGTGTGTTTGTCTAAGTTTATTTTAGACAATATTCTGTTATGATCCATATGGGTTTCATTGACTTATTTTCAGAACTAGAGCTTCAGTCCTTTCATGGTTATGCGTCTTTGTCTGGAAGCTCTGTTAAAACCTGTCCATGAGAGATCCTTCTAATAGTTGAAATATCTGTGATATAGCTTCCAGCATAATAGTAACAGAGAAGCCACCACTGTACAACAGACAATGGTAGACATTTATATTAGGGTCTTAATATCCATCTCCCTCATGACACTTGAAGTTCTATGAGGAGAGATTTATTTTGATTATCCTGGTTCTGCTGTCAGTCATTGGTACAAACATAGTAGACTTTAAAAAAATGTGTTGGTTGAATGAGTGAATGAGAAAGAAAATAAAGATAAATTGTTATGATTGATATGGAAACCAAGCCTCTTTATTCTGTTTAAATCTCTGCAATGCCAGGGAAGTTTCCAATGAAATAGATTATTCATCGTGATAGTCAAATTTTGTGTCAATTTGGCTGAGCCAAAATTCTTAGCATTTTGGAGATTCAAGTCTGGTAAATTGATACATGAAACAACCAAACATAATGTAATCAACATAGGAGATGTGCCACCAGTTGCCAAGGAGTTGTAAAAAGATTAAGGTGAACTACAACCTCCTTACTTAGGTCACAGCCCTGATGAAATTGACAGGAAGCTCCCTTGTTCCTTGCTGCACCTACACCCTGCATCCACTTATTCAACCTCTGGTTCTATGACCTGACATATTGCCTGACTACTCTGAGAGTATTCAGAGACCTGCCATCTGACCTGCCAATCTTGGATTTGTTTACCTCTGCAGTTGTCAGCTTGTTGCCTCCCTGATAATCTTGGGTTAATTAGCTCCTGCAGCTACATGAATCAAGAGAAGACTTTAAGCTACCTTCTCACTCACAGACTCGATACTTTCCCAGAATGGGACTTGAAAGCTTCTACAACTGTGTGAGTTCTTTTCTAGATATAAATTTACATTGTCACTGGCTGTGCTTCTCCAGAGAACTTAGCTTTCACGAAGAAACAAAAGAAAAGTAATGCTTGATCCCATATTACAGTTAGTATAGTGAATCCACTGAGAAGGAAGATTCTGGCATCCTCTTGGAATTAGAATTCTAATGTTTTGCTCTTATACACTATTGTACATTGATCCCCCCAGAGTCCTTTTGCTGTAAGACTGTACTATAAAATCTCCTCGTAATACCTTTTTAACATATAAGTAAGGAAGACACATGAAACGCTATTAGAACCCATATCCTTTGTGCTTCTCTGCAATAGAGAAAGTGTTTTAAAATCTCCAGTCCTTCCAGGATAGCCTCCACTCTGGATAAAATGGGCAAAATCTATTTTGAGGGAGTTTTCACTTGTTGTTGTTGTTGCTGTTGATGTGTCTTTGTGGTTTTTAATGAGTAATCTGAATAGCTTCTGAAGATTGTGGTAATATTCACTTCAGCTAGAAAAACCCAGTCTTGATAATATTAAAACAAGGGCACACAATCAGAAGAAAGGAAATGTGCTACTTCTTTTTCAAAATGTGCTCTCTGTGTGACTAATTCCATTTCCCCCTTTTAGACTGCAATCCTCTCGAAGAGCAAGACCAGTCTAGGTGAGAAAATGGGCGAGTGACGTATTCCCACCATATGAGGGAATGGCATCCTGAAGACCAAAGCTGTTCCCTTAACTTAGACTCTTCAACATAAAATCTTAGAGATGATAATAACAGGCTACAAATATAATTTCTTTTAGAAAGGTTAATATAAAGCTACATAATCCTAATAAGATGGAGATTAACGATGTCCCAAGTGTCCAGTTTTTCCAAGATTCTATGCCATTCCACAAACCCAAATACTGACCTCTTAGTCTATTTCCTCATAATCCAGTGTTCTGCAATTTCCTGCAATGCCTCATAGAACTCACAAAATGGCTCATGTGGTGGTGGGTGCTGATAAATCCCAAATCCAAAATGCAGATATCTGTATGAATGGTCTTCCTCATTCACAGGTTTCAAGGTCTCAGCCCATGTCCGAAGAACCAGAGATCAGGCAGAGGCAAGCCAGATGTAACATCCCCAAATGAAAGCAGATCCAGCTTGTTTCTGTGCACAGCCAATTAGGAAAAAGGAGTCACAAGGATAACTTTCATGGAAGTTGGGTTTTCGCCTATTGTAGACCCACCTATGAAGAAAACAACGATGAGTGGTTTGAGTTGCTCCCTCTAGTAATGGGGGAGGGGGGGACTCAAGTTAATCCTGTCTACTTCCGACAACAAGGAACTCTGACCAAAATGGGACCTCTCCAAAGGTTGGACCTTAGTGGGTTGGACCACTAACCACAAGATCAGCAGTTCGAAAGCACCAGCTTCTCAACAAGAGAAAATGACAAGGGATCCTACTCCTGTGAAGAGTTCCAGTCTGGGGAACCCACTGGGTAACACTGCCCACAGGGTCACTAGGAGTCAGAATCAACTCCATGGCAGTGAGTTTCTCTTGTTTTGTTTATAATTTAAATGAGTCAGAATTGACTCAAAGACAGTGGAGTTTGGTTTGGATGCATAGTTAAAGTAGTTGTACCTAAAATAACTATCATCATATAGTAACACTTTCAATGTTTGAAACACTGGAACACCTGAACTATTTAACACCTAAACTTAGATTAACAGATGGGTGGTGATTGTTTATGAGGTGCATTACCAACAAATCAAACCTGTTTCCCTGCCCTGGGGTATGACAATGTCTGTATTAGGCTAGGAAGGAAGGCTTGTCAATCTACTTCTGAAAATCAGGCAATGAAAATCATACTGCTCACAGTGGCCCAATCTACAATTGTTTGCTTGGGTGATGTGGAAGAGTGGACAGGATTCCTGGTGTTGTGTGTGGGGTTTCCATATGTCAGGAACTAACAGCAACAATATCATCTGTAATTATACAGCCCCCAAAAAGTAGATCTGACTCCAGAGACAACATTAAGGGTCCATGCCCTGAAGCAGCAGAGGCAATTCACTACCTCCAAGCTGGAGAGAAGAGGCGTTTATTGTACAGTGACACCAGCAGGGAGACTTTGTCTGGATGGAGTCCCATTGGTCGCAAAATATATCGAGATAATGCACTTTTCACTTTGGAATTCACACCCTGGGGTGTGAGGACAGAGCACCTATAGATGTTTCACCAGAGTTTAGATTTCAGGGATGCAATAATCACAGGGTACAATTTTTGATCCAAGCATGCAGATAGAACAATAAGGTTAGGACAGTTTTCTAATCAGTTAGCTTTCTCAATCTGTGGGGCACTACCCCTTTGGGGATTGAACAACCCTTTCACGGGGGTCACCTGACTCATAACAGTAGCAAAATTACAGCTATGAAATGGCAACAAAACTAATTTTATGGTTGGGGGATCACCACAACATGAGGAACTATATTAAAGGGTCACGGCATTAGAAAGATTGGGAACCACTGAGTTAGCTATTATTCACTTTTGGGAGAGAGATTCTCATTGTTAAGGGAAGTCCTTTCACAAAGAACACATTTGCATTTGCATGAGGCAGAAAGATACAAAAACTTTCAATATTACCTCTAATAAGAGTAAAACATGGCATGAGTTAGGCAAACTACAGTAACTTGATTATATGACAACTGATTAAAAAAGATTTGACTAGAACATGTAGACTTAGGAGATACTATCTATTACTAACTTACGGATGACCTGATATTGTGTCTGGGTTGGCTTCCAAGGCACTGTTGGCACAGTTTATGATTTCTTTGTCTCTGTGAGTAGCTTCAATACAAATGTGTACCATGATCCAGAGACTCTCTCTCAGATGATATTTTTCCTTCAGAAACCCTCCACAAGGATCTCAAGTAAATCACCCAATAAGCAAAATAAACACAGACATACCTGTACTTATTTATTTATGTATTTATTATAAATCATCTTATTGGGAGCTCATACAACTCTTTTCACAATGTACCCATCCATCCATTGTGTCAAGCATACTTGTACATTTGCTGCCATCATTATTTTCAAAGCATTTTCTTTCTGTTTGAGCCCTTGATATCAGCTGTTCACTTTTCCCTTCCCTCCCTTTCCCTCCCTCATGAACTCTTGATAATTATAATTTTTTTCATGTCTTGCACTATCCAATGTTGCCCTTTACCCCATTGTCTATTATCTATCCCCCTGTGAGGGGGTTATAGGTAGGTCATTGTGATCAGTTCCCCTACTCTCCCCCCACCTTACCCTTACCCTCCTGGTATGTCTACTCTCAATATTGGTTTCAAGGAATTTATCTCTCTTGTATTTTCCATTTTCCAGCTCTTCTCTGTACCCATGTACATGCTCTGATCTAATGAAAATTTTAGGGTAGAATTAGGGTAATTATAAGAGTGGGAAGGAAACATTAAAGAAGTAGAGAAAAGCTGTATGTTTCATCAGTACTATATTGCTCCCTGACTGGCCCAACTTCTCCCCACAACCCTTCTGTAAGAGGATGTCCAATTGCCTACAGACTAGCTTTGGGCTTCCACTCAGCACTCTTTCCCCCCACCCCCACTCCATCATTCATATTATGTTTTTTGTTTCTTTTTTTGCTTTGAGTCTTTGCTGTTCAATACCTGATCCCATTGACACCTCATGATCACACAGGCTGGTGTGCTTCCTCCTGTGGGCTTTGTTGCTTTTCAGCTACTTGTTTGCCTTTATGTCTTTTAAGACCCCAGACACTATATCTTTTGATAGCCAGACACCATCATCCTCCTTCACCACATTTGCTTATGTATCCACTTTGTTTTCAGGAATCATTTTGGGAAGGTGAGCACCACAGAATACCAGTTTAATAGAACAAAGTGTTCTTGCATTGAGGGAGTACTTGAACAGAGACCCATCATCCATCTGCTTCCTTAGTACTAAACTCATAAATATATGTACATAGATCTATTTCCCCATTGTCATATATAATCATATTTGTATATGTACATGCCTGTATTTAGACCTTTATAAAGGTCTTTTGCCTTCTAATTATTTCCTCTATTTCCTTTTACTTTCCTCTTGTTCCACTATCATATTCAGCCTTCATTAGGCTTTCAGTAGTTTCTTTCAGTGACATTGCCCTTGACCTCCTACACTCTCCTTGCCATAGATTTTCAGTCATTTGTTCCCTTGTCCTTGGGTTTATTAACACTCACTTCCCCCTCACCTATGTCCCCTGCCATCCTGCTATTTGCTCCTCCTGCTTGTTCATTCCACCTATCTTATATAGCTAGACATGTAAAAATAATAATATGCACAAACACAAGACCAAGCAAAACAAAGCAACAATAGAAAACAGAACAATAGCTACAACAACAACAACAAAAGCCAATGATTAAAAAAAAAAGAAAAGCCAATAAATAGTTCAAGGTCTATTTGTTGTTTTTTCCAAGAGCTTTTCAAGCAAGTCTGATGGGATGCCATGCCCTGGTCCCACGGTCTATTTTTGGTGTTGCCTTGGGACTTCGTTGCTCTGCTCCCCTTGCTGTTCTGTTGCACGCCCGTCGTGTTTCACCTCCGTGTGTGGGGTCAGAGCAGGCGCAATTCCTGCGGTGTGCTTCGAATGTTGTCCCCTGTAGTGTTTCGGGTCAGTGATTTATGAACCTGTTCAGAATGCTTTTTATTTGATGGAGTAACCCAACCCTAGCAAGCACTCCATTCTTTCTTGCTGCCCTCTCTTGCAATTTCTACCCAAAAAAGCCATCTTCCATTCCTCCCATTGGCCCAGCAGTTCAAAGTTCACCTTCCCCTGTACAAAATGTGTGATCAGAAGAACACTGCTTTCAAGTCAATAACTATGCTACAACCAGCTTGGCGTGGAAAAGCTGAAATCATCCCCTCATCCTTCAGGCTAGAATATTAATCTATGAAAATGGGGAAAGAGGAATATTTTAGAAAACTTCAGCAATTCCATACTTGAAACAATACACCGGCCTTCAAGTTTACTCTCCTACTGCATAGGCCTATTCTGTATGTCAGACACTGTATATTAACTTGATCTTTCTCCCCACATCCTTCCTGGAACTTGCCCAATCCCCTAACCTCCCTATATACACTCTCCTCCATCACCAGCAGAGGAATGCTCTGGCCACAAGGTAAAGGGGTCATAGTCAGAAAGACAAAGGGGAGAAGGCCTCACAGGTAATCAGAGGCTGAGGGGTGGCAGGGAGTGCTTCAGACTGCTTTCTCCTGGGCAATACAGAAGGCATTGCCTTTCACCAGCCCTCAGCTCTCCGAGCTCAGTATCATGATGTAACGGCCCAGAGAGACTCTACTTCCCATGGGTGGAATCTTAGTAAAGTCTAAGAACCTAATGGAAAAAATCTGAGTACCAGATGATTGATTTACAATGAGAACTTTAACTGAACACTCGTAATCCCCAGCCAATGCATTTTCTCCCCCAGCAAGCAGGCTACATAGGGAGTTAAGCTTTAATCAGAAGATTGCTTGCTGAGCACTCAGAGCAGGTTGAGTTAATTAGACGATTTCAACATTCAATGTCATCAGGCTTTGGGAGCCTGAAGCATCCATCTCCATCATAGAATACACCTTCAAAGATGCATCCGTGAGTCTAGCAAAGCTCTGCGCTCATCAGATGTGAGTAGGTCCATGCTCTGCTCCCCTTTGTCTCTCAGATGCCCTATTGCCAAGTTACTATGGACAACCAGTCTCTTTTGATCAGTCCGCATTTCTTTAGAAGTGATAACATAGTACTTTCAATTAAGATGCAGTTTTCATAAACTATACTAATTTTCTATCTTCGCTAGTATATTGGACTTAAAAGTTAACTAAAAGCGAAGTCCCCAAACTTCTTTATTAAGAAGAATCCTTTCAGGACCTGATAATGGTAAATTTTACAAACCTTGTGTTACTGAAAGTGATATTTAAAGTAAAGTGACCAGGCATCCCACTTTTTTAACAATTTAACAACATGCTGCGGCATTTTAAAATTAAACTCATGTATTACAATACTATTTTTGTGTTCTATGAAAAATGTTGCTCCATATCAACCAGATTTTAAATCAAGACAATCCCTTCCTCCGCCGCCACGTGCCCCCCCCCCCCCCCCCCACCCCACCCCACCCCCGCCCAGTCAATGATGTCTTCCTTAAAATCTGGTCACTTTAATTTAAAGCCATCCTCATTGGCACTACTCCTCAACTCCTTTGTCCAGGAACGTAGCATACTGTAAACGACCGGTGTTCCTATATGACTTGGGGACAGTGTGGGCTCAATTTTCTTTTTCTCTGTGGGAGAACCAGGTGTAATTCCTCACCTGGAGTCCTCACGTAGGGCCTCCATCTTTCATTGGAGGTTGTGGGTTGCTATGAAACAGAACACATTTCAACAGAGCTTCCAGACTAAGATGGATCAGGAGAAGAGGCTTGCTAATCTACTTCTGAGCAATCCGGTCTAGTCCATAACAGACTGTAGAGATAAGACTAGACAGATGCCCTCTTTTTCATCTATGAGAACACCAGATTCCTCCAAATTCCCAAATTTTTTTTGCTTCAGAAAAAAATAACAAACCAGGAGCTGAGCCCCGGTGGTGTAGTGGTTGAGTGCAGGACTGCAGCCCACAGAACTGGCAGTTCAAATCCAGCAGCAGCTCTCCAGGAGCAAGGCTGGGCCTCCTACTCCCACCAGGGCAGTGATGCCCACCAAAAAAAATAATAATAACAAAGCAGAGCAATTGACAAAGCAGAAACAAAATACAAGTTAACAAAAGTTTGGTTAAGTTTCTCCGCCCTTTTCCACACGTCCCTGAAGTCTGAAATTTAGCCATCCTTAGCTTTAGACAATATAGCAAACCCATGGCCCTTGAGTTAGTTCTCATTCATAGGTACTCTAGAGGACAGGATAGAACTGCCCCAAAGAGTTTCCAAAGAACCCTTGTAGCACAGTGGTTAAATCTCTGGCTGCTCATGGAAAGGTCGGTGGTGCCAACTACCAGCAGTTTCATGGGAGGAAGATATGACAGTCCATTTCCATAAGGATTCCAACCTTGAATCCCTCTGTCCTACAGGGAGCTATCAGTGGGGATCTACTTGACCACCATGACCTTGGTTTTCTGGTTTCAAGCTTGACAGCAGTTGAGAGCCACAATCTTCTTCAGGAGCAGCTGGTGCATTCAGACCACCACCACCTGGTGGCCCCCAGAACTCAGCCAACCTATTAAGCTCTCTTTAGGTCCGTCAGGGATGTCGAAGGACGCTGTGTTTTAACTGCCAAGCTGACGGTAGGCATTCAAAGCCTAACAGTTTCCCCTTGGGAGAAAGATAACACTGTCCTCTCCCTTAAAGATGGACAGCCTTAGAAATCCTCTGGAACACATCTACTTGGTCCTGTGGTCACTCATTGTGAGTCAGCATTGGCTTCATCACAGTGAATAAGTAAGTCCCCTTCTGGAGAGCAGCCTGGCCTCAGAATCTAACATCTTGATTCATTATTTACTTCATAACACCACCCTTTCATCCCACATCTTCACTCCTGGGTCTCTAGCAGTATACACTCTCTGACTCTGTAAACATGTACTCAAGATCTCCCTAACCCCAGGATGCTTGTAGATCAGAGTCCTCCCTGTTGCAGTCCTCTCTCCCCCACAGTGCTGACAATAGCATTATGCCTTCTTTCTACCTTCCAGGTAAGGGTCTGATTCTGTTAGTTGTGAGGCTGGATTCAATGACAACTAACAATAACAACAATGTCTCTTCCTATTAAAACTTGAGTTTGTTTTTATTTTTTGTTGGACATCTCTTCCCCTTCAGCTAAGGGTCAGCAAACTCTTGAGACCAAAGGGCCAGTTCTTCCCTCCTAGCAACTTTAAAATCACTCAAGAGCCTTAAATATGTTTTCACAAACAAATGAAATCACCATGACCTGAAATAATAACCTTCACATGTTTGCAGTGTCACTTCAGAGCTGCACATTCTCACAGAAAGGGCTGCCCATGACTCGCTAGGTGCAGCTTGCTGACCACTGCCCTAGGCAATCTGATTCAGTCTGGGCTTGGTATTTACCGTGAACAAGCATGCAGGTGATCCTTCTCTCCAGGGAGCTCCTCTTGGAGAGTCATCTCACGTGCAGGATTTCCATGTTCTTCTTTAGGCTTCTCACTTGGATCTTCATGAACCCACAACAAATTTACTAAATACGTTTAGACTGCTAAAATCGGATCCCATGAGATCTGAGAAGCAGCATAACAGAAGGATGTAGAAAATTACTTCTCATACTTCAGTAGACTAGTTCAGGAACCCAGGAATTTCATTAAAAGTACACGTCAATGAACAGGCATGGAGCCTGGATTTATGCATTTCTAAGGAATTCAGAGGTATTTGTATTGGAGGTTCTTAGACCACACTTTGAGTAGTGAAGTCACAGACTGGCCTTTAGACCAAGTGCCAGTTACACTCACATTCTGAAGTTAATTGCCCAATTTTTCTAGCTAAGTGATTTTGAGTCTATTATCTAGCCTTCCTGGAATTCAGTGCTCTTACTTTTAAAAATGGAAGTGTGAAGGTTGATTTTATCTGTCAACTGGTTACGTGATGATTCTTTAAGATTTCACCAGTCACTTGAGAAGTTGCTACTCCATAATGTGATGTGATGTAATGACCCTTTGTATTTTTGTTGGCATCATGGCCCTCTGGTGGTTGTGGGAGCTACCCAGCACTGCTCCTGAGAGCCACCACTGGATTTGAACCACCAAGTCCTGCACTCAACCACTTACGCCACCGGGGCTCAGCCAACCCTTTGTATTTATAATCAACAAATGATTGAAAGAAAATCTGTTGCCTGCAGAATACAAATGGATATTCAGACAAAACTTCCTGTTTCTACCCTACACTGACATAATGGATGTAGCCATTGGGAGTCTTAAAATAGTCTCAGATATTTCTAGCATCCAATCAAAGTTGAAATTCACATTTTTTCTACCATGGTAATTCATATCTCACTGAAAATGTCAATTCAAAAGTAATTGTCAATACAAGTCTTTATATTATTACAGAGGTATTATTAGTACAGAAGTTGAACTCATTCACGGCTGTTAAATCATCTCTGACTCATAGGGACCCTGAAGGACAGGATAGAAGTGCCCAGTAGGTTTCAGAGACTAAAACCCTTTATGGGCAGAGAAAGCCCCATCTTTCTCCCATATGTACAGTTGAGGGTGGAAAAGAAGAGGATCCTCAATGAGGTGCCTTGGCGCTGTGGCTGCAGCAACAGGTTTAAGTATAATGATTGTAAAGGAGGTGTGGGTCTGGCAGTGTTTTGCTCCTCTGTGTACAGGATCACTAAATGTTGGAACTGATTTCAACAGTAATAACAATAACAAAATTAGAATTTGAAAGACAAGGCTTTAGGGGAGATCAAATCATAGCCTCAAACCCTCTGAAAATCAAGGTTTGTCCTAGTTTTATACATTTAAACCATACAGCTAAAAATGACATAGAGGGATATGCACCTACTGCTACATACAGGAACGAGAAGCTGAATCTCATAGGGATCATTATTTTCAAAGAGAAGCTCTTTTTAACAACTATACTATAAAACATCATCATGATAGACATTCTTTAACTTTTTTAAGGCAGGTGGTTCTACAACACTAAGAGGTACTGAAACAGCTTCAAACGTATGTGTTCCATCTGCTTTTGTAGTGTTACTCTATTCTTTCTTGTTTCTTTAAAATATAGCACAGAATATGAATCACGTCGAGCTATTCTTAAAGAGGAGGCTTTTTCTCAGCATCACATATGAATCACTTAAATCCTACCTAACAATCCAATTAAAGCAGGAAGGCATTGTGCTATGTATCAGTGAGCAAGAACTACCACAGAGAAATGAGTTTTCTTAGTAAATTGATTACTTTAAGGAAAATAGCTACACAGAAGTATTAGTCTATATCTAGATCACAGCACTGGAAAAGTTAATGGGTCATTATAATATTTCAGTAAATTATACTTTGTGAATGATTTCCCAAAGTTAAAAATTTTAACATCTTTTAATAAAAGCAAGAAGGGCAACAATGCAAAATAGCTTCTCAATATATTTAGAACTCCACAGGAGGGGAATTTCAAAAGCATGTCATTTTTTTTCATTATTTTTAATTACGTTTTGTCCATTAGCTTTTTTATGCCCCTTTATAAGGTAGCTTAAGAATTGAATTAAGAGATAAAATCATGTTTCTAAGTTGGAACCTAAAAAAGTTTGAAGAGGACACTTATAAAATCCTTCTCCCCAGTGGTCCCGGAGGTGGCCTGGCAGCACAGTGGTCCCGCATTGAGCTGCTAAGCACAAGATCAGCAGTTTGAAACCACTAGAAGCTTCAACAGCGAAAGACAAGACTTCATACTCTGGTAAAGAATTATAGTCTCAGAAACTATAAAGGGCAGGAACAGGTCTACCCTGTCCTACATGGTCTCAGTGAGTCAGAATTGACTTCATGACAGTAAGTTTTGATTTGAGTATGATCCTGGTGGTTACGGTTCATAAAAATTGGAGTTAATTTTGAGTTACTGGTTTAATATATCTCTACAATTTATTTTATAATTCAAAATATCCCAAAGAAGATGAGCATGATCTTTGAAAATTATTCAGAATTTGGGTTTTCTTTGCCTCTCCCCAGAGAAAAACACTGTGATGAGTTTGGAATGTTTCACTCTAGAATGTTTTAGGATTTAAAATATATTTACAGCTGTGTATACACATGCACATGCTAATGAAAAATAGAGAAGCTAGCTGAAAATTCTAGTTCTGTTCAGCCACCTTAACAGTGAACACAAAGTAGTGACAGATAAAGCATTGAAGATAAAACAAAAACAAACAAAATTGGACTGAAGAAAAGATAAATATATTCATGGATGATAATCAATGGAAATAGAGGCCACAAAATGATGAGACTCTGAGTCTAATGACAAGCTGTGGTGGCCCAGAATTCAGATGATAGGGAGTGGAAACACAGGGGGTACAGAAAACAGACAAAATTCAGTCTGATCCAGAGTACTGCCGAATTCAGTCTGATCCAGAGTAACTTCATAGAATTTGGAACTGAAATCCACCCACCCTCGTGTTGGACAAATCAACCATTTAAAATCCAAAGGGCAGTGCTTACCCACGGACAGGAGGTTAGGAGGACCGGAACCAGGGCCCGCTGAAGAAGGTGGGATAAATGATGGTACACAGAGGGGGGTGAAAATGGAGGCATTGACACAAAAATTTGGAATGTAAACCAATGATCTTGTGTGTAAACCTTCACCAAAATCACAATAAGTAGGTGTGGGTGTAAATCTATGATGAGGTCCCCCTGGGCCAGGTAGATGGCTCTATCAGAAAGATGAGGGGTACCAATGGGAAACATCAGTCAGGAGAGGGGAAAGAGAGCAAATAAGTCTGGAGGAGCACAAATGCATGTCTGATGGTAGGAAAAGAGGGAGGACGGACCTAGCTGTGGTGGCGGTGGGAGGAATGACAGAAGATGCTTTGGGGAATCCTAGTGGGAGAGTGTTTGGTGGTACGCACTGAATGGCCACATTGACCTGGGCTTCTGGGTGCATCCTGGGGACCCAGGTTGGTTGCCATGAAATGCTGGGACGCTGAATCTATAAGATGCACAGCATGCCCCAGACGCAGCATCAGTGAGATCTGCTCGATGCAGAAACTCCACTGGGTGGACCGGATTCTACCTCAGATACACTGTAACCTGAGTTGGAAAATAATTGTACCTGAGGAAGTAGAAGACAATGGTAACAATATTATTGAATGGTTGGGAGGCAGGCAATTAGAGTTTTGCTACATCAGTGACCAGTGTGCTGTATTAAGATATGTATGATTCTAGCAAACACATGATAGACATTCTCAGTGATGATTAGTGTTAATTTCCCTGAAAATTAATCCCCACTGTTTGTGTAAACAGTGTCTAGCCACGAAAGGATTGATTCTGTGAACGTGAATAATTGAGCTATTGTGATATGGAGTTAGACCCAATATACGGACCCAATAGCCCTCCCCCTATGGGGCTTTAAATAATTAGTACCAGGGGCTAATCAAAGGCAATATTAATGGAAGATCACGATGCCCCAGGGGGATGATCAATAGACTCTACATTAATTAGAAAAGAGGTATTGAAAGGAAGCCAAGAGAAGATAAAAACAAAACATGCAACAACAAAAACAGATCCAGGGATGAGCTTTGGGCTTGCATTATATCCTAGCTCCAATTTAAGAACAATTAACCCTTACATCATGGCCCTGCTTGATACTCATGCTCAGGAAGGGAACGCAGACAATACGGGTGTTACAGCAAAATGTGGTGGAGCAATTAGGTGCTGCCTGCCTACCAGATAAAGGAAGGACTAGGGTTTTTAAAGACTTGTCTCCAACAAGCAGCCATCTAACTGAGATGGCAACTAAAATCCACATGAGAGAAGCACACCATCATCAGTCAACGAAGGATTGCCAAATCAGATAATCCAAAATCGCAGGAGAGATTAATATCAGAACCTAAACTGGGAGACTCCAGTTTGCAGAAGGCTGTGGATGATGTTGGGAGACCAAGATACATTTGTGGGTGTGATAGGTGGGTTTATTGTGCCAACCTGGCCAATAGGAACATGTGAGATTAATCAGGTGGCAGTTTGATTTCCAGTGATTGGACCAGCATGAGGCTGCTTTCGCTAGTTCTCTGCCTCAACATGTGAGCTACACCACCTGGGGGGCAAGCCAACCCCTGGATCATGGATCCTGTTGCTAGAGCTTGAGGTTCCTTCAGACCTGCTTCCCCGTGTTGCTGGAGTGTATGTCACTTGAGCTTGAGGCTGATGGATCCTGTCACCTTGCATTGCTTGAGTTTGATAAACTCCTGAGCTGCTGACTGTTGGTGAGTCACCCTGGCGTTTGCTGCCTGTAGATGGACTTCACCTGCATTGTACGAGGGAAGACTCAGCTGTCTGCTTCCTTGACCTTGGACCCAACAGCCCCAGTGAGTGGCAGGATGTCCAGTTTATTATTCCAAGGAAGTGAGTTGAATGGAGCCCTCTGCACTGCTATGTAGCCAAATTAGTTGTTCCTTCATGCTACATATGTGTGTGTGTGTCCTGGTTTTGTTTCTCTGGAGAACCCTGCCTAACACAGTGAAAATTACATAGAAAATAAGCTTCTGGTGATCTCCCTCGATCCATAACTGAGGGCTGGGAGGATAGTAGTTACTAAACAGAGTGTATTAGAGAGATGATGATAGAAGATCAAAGCGATAAACCTGAATTGAACAGTTGTAACATTGTCATTTGATCGCCCCTCTGATGTACTGATGTACTCTGGACCTGACCTAGTTTTCAACATTTTCTGCATTTTTGCTCTTGGTTGTTCATAGTAGGTTTATCTCGAAGGTGTTATGTCATTGGGTGTCATCCTCTTGAAGTTGTGTTGCATGTCTGTCTTTTGCTATATGAAATCCCAGATTGATGAACCTACGGGGACAGCAAGTAGAATAAGGGTTTCAGGGAGCAGGGGGCAGGTGTACAGTGGTGGTGGTCGTGGAGGGGGATTTAAAGGGAGATAATATCAAGGAGTCTAAGAAGAAAAATAATGTTTGGAAATTGATTGTGGTAGAAATTGTAAAATACTTCATGCTGTGATTGAACTATGCAATGATGTATACATTAACAGCAAATTGGTAAAAAAAAATTTTTAAATAATAAAATAGGAAAAAAAGCTGTTGGGGAGAAAAGTCCATGGAAATGTAATTATGAGATAATAGAATTCTTTCATGAAATTTTAAAAAGCTTTGCTTTGTTTGGGTAGTATTTTATTGTGAATTGGTGGATTATAATGCTGACAAGGACGTTTTACCAGTGATTGCCAAAAGGAACAAATCACTCTGCCTTGGATGGACAGCCAGGATAGAATGTTGCTTAGGAGCAAAGATGGCCAGACTGCATCTTGCTTATTTTGGATAAGTGATCAGAAGAGAAAAGTCCCTGAGAAAGGACAGCATGCTTTCTAAAGTAGAATTTCAGTGAAAAAATGGCAGATGCTTAATAAGGTGGATTGGCACTGTGGCTGTGACAATGTCCTGAAACATAGCAATTCTAAGAATGATGTTACATGGGGTGGCATTTTATCCTGCTGTGCAGAACGTTGCCATCAGTTGGGATCAATTCCACGACCCCTAAAAAAGCAACAATGTTGGGATGGAAATGGAGCCAGGAAGATGAGTTCCATTTCAGACTTAGAGAGCCCTGGTTTGGGGGATTCCATGTGGCTTTGGAGAGGCTATCTAACCAGGACACCAGGCCTCTTGAGTTTTGTTCTACATACCCTCTCTACCCCCATTCTGTTGTTCCACAAACTTTTCGAAGCCATGTTGTTAAACAATAGATTTTAAATAATTCCTGCAGTTAAACAATAGATTTTAAATAATCAGTGATAAGATTCTGAGGAGACAGAGGTACTCCAATTCTGTCATTTTGTGTGTGTGTCTACTATTTCGTTATGGCGGAGTCACTTAAAAGTTACAAAAATCAATCCCCCCGAAAGAAAGAAAAAGTATTGTATTTCCTGTGTTTATAATGAGATGATATATATATATTTAAAATCTTTGACAAACTTTCCTTTACATTGAAAACTGTTCCTATTTGCATGTTTGTGTAATTTCATCATTTTAAATAACTGAAAAAGGAGTATTTGATCAACTTTTAGCAAAGATTGATTAAGCAATCTAGCTATACATTCTAATGAACCTCAATATATGAAAATCAATTTTGATGAAGCCATCAACAATTTGTGAAAGGTAAGGTGTGAGCACAGAAACTGTAATGCCATTACTCATTTTAGCAACTGAAAAAATAAATAAGAATGTCATTTTCCCTTTAAAAATTAATTAACCTGATTAAAAAGTATCAATTTATAATTTTCCCTTCATTTGCTATATTTTTATCTTTGAGCTATTTTCTAGCATAATTATGTATATTTATATCATTGAAAGATGAACCTCTGCTGTTTGTATTTCTTTCCTATTACTCAGTTTATTTGATGATAATTCTTTTTTGGCAGGGAGGCATCACTGCCTCTGGTGGTGGTGGGAGCTACCCAGTGCTACTCCTGAGAGCTGCCACTGGATTTGAACCGCCAAGCCCACTGGCCGCAGTCCCGCACTCAACCACTTACGCCACCGGGGCTCAGCCCAATTTGATAATAATTTTTTAAGCAATTTTTTTCTATGAAGAAAGAAGTGACTCCAAAAATCAGATATATTAAGTATGGTTTGGCTCTTCCACCAGGGCTCCCAGCTGCAGAGTTTTTAACATAATTGTCCTTAAACTGAGAATCAAAGGAGTTCCAATGGCTGATGCCTCAGTGCTTGGTTGCTGACTGAAAAGCTATTTGAACCCATGCAGCAGCCCCTCAGGAGAAAGACCTGATGATGATCTCCTATAAAGATCAGCTTCTTGAAAACCGTAGGAACCCATTCTTCTCTGTCCCATGTGGTCTCTTGAAACAGTTTCAACTCCACAGTATTTAAGAACAATAGCAAACTGTGGGTTAAGGAGAAGATTCATCTTCCCAGCATTATTTATATTTGACAAGAGAAAAGAGAGAACTGATTTATCCTAATGAATTTTCAGTTGATAGAAGTAGAATTTGAGTACAGGTCATAAATGGACTACCTACAAACAGAAGACTGTCCAGAGATGGACCATATTTGTTGGACCATCATAAGACACACTCTCCCCCCCGCCCAAAGTGGGGAGGGGGGGGGGAAATAAGTATGCATTTAATAGTTCATTTGGTACCCCAGGACATTTATGATCCCAGGTGCCTGCTTACTGTCTGCTGCTATTTGCATGCCATGGATTGCCAGTGTGTTTGGGGGAAGTCCCGCCACATGGAGTCTCAATGTCAGTCGGGTCACATAATCAGCACAAGGCATGCCTTCCCTTATTTGTTAATGAAAGTGATGATGGTCCTTAACACCACTGTTGAGTTTATGTCATTAAATATTACCTTATCTTGTTTTATTTTAATGAATATTTTAATATTCTGGTACCATTTTGTTCAGATTTTTTTTTCTTGCGTTCCTGCTCCAAAAACGAGGTGTGTCTTATGGTTCAAAAATTTTTGGTATATTTTGTAATCTGCACAAATCAAAACCCAGGGCTTATAAATGGATCCCAGCTCATACTGACTCTACTGGACAGAGTAAGACAATCCCATCAAAATTCCAAGGCTGTAAACCTTAGCAAGGGCAGACTGTCCCATATTTCCATCTGTGCAGATGGTGAGTTAAGAACCTCCCAACTTTCAATTACTACATGAATGCTTTTAATCAGTACAATGTTACTAAAAAGAATGATGAAGGTCAACATAGTAGCATCTTGATATTTGACTTGTCACTCAAGCTTCTGGCTCTGAGAAACGAATAGCTATGAGACCACTGGGTTCCTCACTGAAAGCACAGCACCAGTTGGCTGTAGCTGGTCTGCAGTTTTCTATTTAGATGATAACCATTCTCTCCCATCCTCAACTTGCACTTTTAAGTATTTACTCCTGGTTGAATTCAACTGGTCTTGTACCAGAGAAAATCTAGAAGTCTGGAGGCTGTTAAATAAGATCTTGGAGTAGAAAAATGTTATGGACATTAGAATCTGTGAATACAAAGGAAAATAGATTTTCATTCCATGGACCAGTCTAAAAATTAGATAGACTACATTGGTTTAGGCCACATAGCAGATTTTATATGTTGGAATTGAAATAAGTATTCATTTAGTGATGACAATACCTGTGATTTGAATGTAGGGGGATGCTGAGAATGTTTAAGAACCCTACACAGGAAATCTGGAAGCGCGCACACACACAAAAAGTTCACTTAGCTATTTGCTTATTTTCTGTAAGTAACTTAGTGATCATCAAACTACTTCCCCAACAGCCAAACTAGAAAGGGTAAGGTCTTAAGTATCTATTTCAGGGGTTCGCAACTGTATTAGGGTAGACTAGAGAAACAAACTCATAGACACACATTTGGCTATAAGGGTAAGGTTTATGTACAAAAGGAATGGAACATTGAGAAAGCATCCCATCCCAGTCCAGTTCAAAGTCATAAGTCTGATATTATTCCATATGCCCGATACCAGTTTATAAAGTCTCCTTCTGACTCATGAAGTCACAGGTCAGTGGGTGCAGAATCCCGGTACTGGCAGGGGTCCCCTCATGGCTTCTCATTTCCTGAACTCAGGGTCCATCAACAGCATCCAGTGATCGTAGAGGCAACTTAGCACTGTGGTTTCTCCAGCTTCAGAGGTCTAGTTCCATCAGGATAAGGCCGTGTGGCTTCTCCTCTGGCTCTTCCAGCTCATCAGATGCTGCCATCTTGTCTTGTGTAGTTTGTTGTCTTGGAGACTGACTCCTGATAACTGAGGAGATGACCTCTCATCTCCATGAGGGAAATATTGTGAGTTTTTCCAGAATTCTCAGGAGAAAGTCATGCCCACATGGAGGCCTCATTGGCTTCTCAATGGCTGTCTCCAGATTCACAGGCTAGACTTCACCCCTAGATCCCAATCATTAAATTGGCATAACGAATACATGACCACCACAGCAACCTTCCTAATGCCACAACCCTTTAATACAATTCCTCATGTTGTGCTGGCCCCAATCATAAAATTATTTTCTGTTACTTTATACAGTAATTTTGCTACTGTAATGAATCATAATGTAAATATATGATATGCAGGATGAATTTTCATTTTTATAAATTAAGCGTAAAGAAAGCATAGTGATTAGTCACAAAAACAACATGTAATTATATGTTTTGAAATATTTATTTCTATTGACAATTCACTGAAATTTTGCTTTGAAGCATGATGTAGCATGGGTAAGTCTTCACGCCAGGTACTTGTATGGGGCATGTCTACATGCAAGTGAACCCACCTGGAGACAGAGGAGTGGTGTCTCAGTTCCTAAGACTGTCAGAAATATGTGTTCCAGTGGTCTTAGCCAATCCCTGTCAAAGGGTCATTTGACCCCCAAAGAGGTCAGACCCACAGATTTAGAACTGCTGATCTATTTTCATAGGTAAGATCCAAACCCACTAACAATGCCATCCCACAGGCAAACCCATGCCCACTCTGACCAAAGTTCCTACTTCTCTCCATGATCTGTACAAAATCTCTCTTTGAACTAAATTGCAACTTCAAAACAACCTACTGTTATAGAAATAACAGCTGGAAACCCATTATCTCTAAATAGATAATATTACAGGAAGGTCAAATGGCATTATTAAGAACAAACAGTTTCCTGGAAAGGAAATTCTTTGCAAAGGATAGTTTTCTCCCTGGATCAATATCATGTGTTTTAACCTCTTCAAAGTGCATAACATTCACTAAGACTTGAAAAGATAAAGAAATGTATCACAGGCCATTTCAAAGTGTCTGCATCCAGGGGGTACATGTGCTAATTAAAACATCATGCTCCCTTCCCAACCTTAAGAAATAGCCACAAGAAGACAAGAAAGCAAAAAACAACTAAGTAGAATGAAGATGGCAAAAGCAATTAACGTGATGTAGTCGAGTGTGATTTTCACAATTATGCTTACATCTTATGTTAGATGGTTCTAGTTTTCTAAAACAAAGTAAAATAGTTCACAGTAGTTGACAAGCCAAATTTGGAGATTTGTACTTTTTAAAAATAGTAATTATTCCAAATTTTGGTTTTCATATTGCATCTACTAAACTATAATCTATATTTCAAGCACATTTCAATAACATTGAAATCTTTCCTTTCTTCAAAATAGGCATCAATAGATGTACTCCATAGCAGTATACTAGAGCTATTCCACAGAAGGGGAAAATGGGAACAGTAAGGTGATAATTATGTTTATACCAGAAAGTAAAATATATTATTTAAAATTCCCCCCTTACTTCCACGCAGGTAATATTATTAAATGCATCATACCCACTTAAAAGCATTGCTCTGCTGTACTTGAATTATTGTTGTTAGCTGCTATAACAGTTAAAGTTGGTGGGAACTGAGGTGGGTTTGGGTTCTCAGTGATTTGGAAGTTAAGACCTAATAATCCCACAGGATGAGATCGCCTCAAGGATGTGACCCGTTTCTAATAAATTTGTATGTTGAATAATTGTGTCCTTGGACCTGCTTGATCCCCCACTGCGCATCCTAGACTTTCTGTCTCCTTTTTTCAACAAGGCCCACAGCTAGGCAATCCCCGATCCCCTCTTCATAGCATCCCTACTACACCGTGGACCCAAGCTGGCCGCTTGTGGCATTGTCCTCAGCACCCAGGGAAGGTCATATAATGCTCAGTGTTTTGTCCATTTCGTGGTCCCTGTTGAGGAAGTTCCCTTCTCAGAGGATGAGTTTGAGAATGGTCCCCAGAAAATACCATCTCTTTGAGCAAGTCAGCTCCAACTGTTTCATCACCGTGAGCCTGTCCCTCCTCCTCAGAGGTTTCTGCTGCCCAGTTTGGTTCAATTAGTGCAAGGAGTATGGTGTGACAGGGCAACGCATTCCCTATCTCCGCGCCACTCCTAGAAGGCCGCTTCTGATGGAGACCCACCCATCTGGCACCCTCCGGAAGGACTGGGTTTCTCTGGCGACGGACTGACTACCCAGTTCTCCCTAGTGTCTGGCCCTCTTGCCTCATCCTGTACCACAATAAAGAGAAACTGGGAAAGAAAGGAGGAAGGAAGGAAGGAAGGAAGGAAGGAAGGAAGGAAGGAAGGAAGGAAGGAAGGAAGGAAGGAAGGAAGGAAGGAAAACAAATGTGTCCTTGCCCCTTACTGGCCTGGATTCTGCATCTGACTCATGAACCTTCTGTGGGTCTTCAGCCAGTGGCCTGCCATGTTGCATGATGCGCCTTGAAGTACTGGACATCTACTGACTGGTTGAATTTGCCTC
Source organism: Nesogale talazaci (assembly GCA_004026705.1). Lineage (NCBI taxonomy): Eukaryota > Metazoa > Chordata > Mammalia > Afrosoricida > Tenrecidae > Nesogale > Nesogale talazaci. Next base: position 25,541 of record PVJH01009279.1, on the reverse strand, counting down.
CAAAGCCAGAAGCTTGGGGTATTCTCTCTCAATCTTGGGTGTCAACAGCAGTCTGTCAGCCCCAGATTCATTGACTTCTGCAGGCTAAAGACTTTCCTCTGACTTGCCAGTCTTGAGATCATCAGTCCCTGCAGCTCTGCAAGTAATGTGACCCGCTCTGGGAGATTTGTTCTTGTAGCCTCAGCATCACCACCACTATTGCTGCCATCAGTCATGCAGGAGACCCCAGTGCTCCTTCTTTACGATAGCTATCCCCAGACAAGTAGGTTCTCCAACTTTAAAAGGCTTATCTTTTAAAGGTATTTCTTTTTCTTGCGCTACAAAATTTACACGGTACAATTATTTTCATTTTTAAATACCCATTGTATTTAAATAATTTGTTTTCCACATATTTACCCTAGATTTTACTAAAATTTTCATAAAACTTCTGTTTACTAAATTGCCTACTTTCCCAGAAAAAATCCATTATTTAGTGTATTTTAGAGTCTAATTTCTTTCCATCAGTTTTTACAGATCCAAAATGTTTCAGAACTAAAAGAAATATAAACTTGGTCCAATGTCTCAGACTTCATTATCTGATGGTGGGAAAGGGGGGAAAATAAAGGGGGGAAAAATCTGTTCTTAATTATTTGAATGCATGGGAAACTTTAAATTTTTTCCAAAAAGATCATAGAGAACTGTCTATAATACTTTCTAGGCTTCAAGGCAGAAAGGATATTAACTCTACACAGAAATGGTGAGGCACTAACCCTATGTTTCATGATTTTTCCAAGAATCTTAGCCAAGGTCTGGCATTTTTTGCTGAGATCTTGAGAAGTTAGATAGACTAAATAGAAAACAGCCCAACGATACCTAATGGTAGTGAAACAAAATGGGCTAACACTAATTAGCATTTGGTTTTTTGCTATAAAGCAAGAGCTTAAGTTTAACTTTATAAAACATTACTGACAATATCTACATACTGCTTCTTTATCAAATCAAAGAGCATTTGCATCCAATTTAAACCAAAGGTAAAATGATGACTAGGAAATTGATACACTTGAAAATATACCTACAGTGGTTCTTAATGAAATTTCTGAATGATTTTAATCCTTATGCTAATTGCCATCAGCATAGTTCCCAGTGTCTTTTCATGCCCTAAACTAGGATAGCTTAAAAAGGGAGGAAATGCATAGAGACCTATAGCCATCACTTGAAGAAAATGAGCCAGAGCTCCCTGGCTAGCTCCCCACCCCCCCTTCGAAGGTGCCTAAAACCTCAGTTTCATGGGAAGTCCTCACTCAATTACAAATATCGTATTTGGAAGATGTACACACTAAGTAATCATTTGTCATGAACACCTTAAACCAGATCTAATTTTACGAAATTGATGTAATTTCTTAGCAAGCTCACAGGACAGGGGAGAATTGCCCCACAGATTTTCCAAAGTTGCCATCTTTACAAAAGTAAAATGCCACATCCGCATCTCCTGGGGACTCTGGTGAATTTGAATCATTGCAACCATTTGGGTAGCAGGTGAGTGCTTAAATACTACATGCCAAGGACTCTGAAATGTCCACATTGAACCCAACTAAATGCACCGCCAATGAGTGGATTCTGACGCTATAGATCTTCCAAGACAGAGTAATGCCCCCCAGGGCTTCGAGGTCTGTCCATCCTTATAGAGGCAGACTGCCACATCATTCCCCCATGAAACCACTGACTGGTGGATTCAAACAGTCCAACTGTTCAGTCAGTGGTTAACCACTTTACTGCTGCACTCACTAAACTTCTTTTTCTTTTCAGTCACTTTATTGGGGCCTCTTACAACTCCTATAACATTCCATACATCATCTTATCCAGCACATTTGTATACATGTTGTCATCTTCATTTTCAAATATTTTCTACTTGAGCCCTTGGTCGAATCTCCTCTTCTCTCCGCCCCCACTCCTTTTTTAAATAAATCATTTTATTGGGGGATACTCACTAAACTTTAAGTCTTATTATTTCATGAGGTTGGTCCTAGATTAAGCTAGTTATTTATTATGCAGCTCTAAAACTTGTTGATAGGAGCTGGAGAGGTGGATTAGAGCAATCTCACATACCACAGATCAAAACACTGCCAGTCCTGAGTCACCTTCACAATTGTTACATCTGAGCCCTTTGTTATAGTCTCTGTGTCAACCAAGGAGACAGTCTTCCTCTTTTTCAATGACCTTATACTTTACAAGGCATGATGTTCTTTCCCAGCCATTGGTTTCTCCTGATAACATGTCCCCAGTACATGAGATAAAGCCTAGACATCCTTGCTTCTAAGGAGCATTCTGACTCTACCCTGCCCAAGACAGACTTGCTTGTTCCACATTGCTTTCCAGAGTCTTCACCAACACGACACGTTGTGCTGCTGTTGGTGTTGTTGTTGTTGTTGGGCGCCATCCTGTGAGATCAGACTCCTAGTGACCCTGTGTACTTCAAATCATATGAATTAGATAGGGAGCTGGTAGACATTGAGATCCTATTTTATCTTTATGCCTTATATAAAATGTTTATGTGGCATCTTATATCTGCCTAGTTTCCTCATTAGGCAAAAAAGCAAAATCTCTAAGTGTGCTCATTTTTAAATCTTGAAACCTAAGAATCATAATGCTATCTCTTTTTCTGAAACGTACCACTGGCATCTCAGACTCTGGATGAGTGCATGCCATATGTGACTGGAAGTCCAAAGGAGCAAGGCAGTCAATTAGAGGATAACAGAATAGTGAACAAGGTAAAGAGAAGTCAGTTGCTGAAGTACTCTAATTCCCTCCTCCACAGCTTCCAACTCATTAGTAACTCCATGGCACCTCCATCTTCCAAATTCTTCTTTAGCTCAAGTAAACAGACTTTAACATGGTAATGAAGTCTATAACAATTTCATTTCATTTAGGTAGGTGCCATTAGAGTTGCGGAGAGGGTAGGACTTCAGATATCTTCACTGGATTCTAAAGAAAGATGATTAGCATATGGGGACAGAGTCTACAGTTTGTTCATTGTGGTGTCCCCAATACTCGTGGCCCTTTTTACTAGGTAATCAATAAATAATTGCTGGCTTACTCACTGACAGAAAGAATAATCAGATGCCGAGTTCTTAATGGTTGCTGCTGGCTCAAATGCTCCACAGGCTACACTCTAATGTTTAAGGCCCCTCTAGGCAGCAATAAAATGATGACGGGGCTTTACTGACTTGTGTCTTAGAGGGAGAGCTCTTCATTACTGTGAAAAATAAAATACAATGATTGTTGTCATACCTTCGAAGTGGACTGGTAGAGTCCAGCCAGTTCCAATGATGTAAATGTGATATTAATCCTCTTATTCATGTAGGCCTCCGTAGACATTATTAAAAACATATAAAAAGACTCGGTGTCCTCTCACCAAGCAAATCTGGGTAGGTCTAGACATCAATATTCATTAGAACCTCCTTCTACCTCCCTTTAAAAACTACTCTATTGAAATGGAGATTTTGACTTTTAGGATAATGGAGAATATAAAAACCCTTTCTTCTTTAAAAAATAGATTAATAAAATGATATTCCTCTGTTTTGATTAGAATGAGTTTTTCATTTTAAAGCAGATGTCAGTCTACTGTGCTTGTTTTCATCAGCAATGCACCTAATCTTTATGGGGGTGAAATAACTGCTTAATAATGTGCTATAATTTCTTTATTCTCAGTTACTCATCAATTAAATGCAGCCAGAATCATTTTCATTTTGGTGCTTAGTGAAAACTTGGATGCATTCTTTGGCCTTTGGTAAAAATATAAGAGAACTTTATTCTGTGCTCCATTAGTTAGAGACTCATTAACACGCCACCTTCAGTCCCTTATCCAACTGTGAGACCTGTTTCCTACCCAAAACTGGAAACAATCAAGTTGGTAGTTTCAAGGATTCGTGAATCCCCGTTTGCATAGTGTTCTCAGTAATATTTGCATTAAAGGTTTATTTGTTTGGGGGAAAGGGCCTGTGTTTCTTTCAGATAAAACTAGATTATGTAAAGAGAATAGTTGCTTTAAGAAAGTGGCAAATTTTTGGTTTGGTTTTTCCTTGTTAGCTTCTTTTCCCTTGTGTGTTCTTCTTTTCTTCTTCTTCTTCTTTTTTTTTTTTTTTGCCTGCCCCTGAATGAAATTGTTGAGCCCCTGAATGAGCTAGATGCCTTCCCACTGAAACAAGGAAGCCACAAGAAGAGAGATGATTTCCTGTTGCCCCTACCTCTCAAACTATGATGATAAAATCGAGCTTTGGTTTGTAAAAAGCAGGTGCCCCAGTGTTTTCAGTTCTACATCTGTTGCAGAATGCAATGATAGCATTGGGTGTCTGTTTAATCTGATTGGCTTCCATTGTGCATTTGCCTATGTTCGGAAACTTGCTTCCTAATTACTGTGCTAGTCAGTTGGTCTTTGCCACATTCCATTGAAAGAGGGTGATTTGGTTTCTCAATTCATCACACAATATTGTTTCTTATTACTTGAAACTGCATGGCAGTTCCTTTTTCTGTTTGTTTTGTTTAAAGGAGACTTTTAAATTCTATTTGAAAGCATTAAAAGTGGTTTAATTGGAATTAATATACCAATCTTGCATAAAAAACCATCAGTGATGGACTGCTAAAAGTACCATTGCAGAAACCAAAAGAGTTTCCTTGAAATAAAATTGCATTTCTTTCTTAGCAACTTTGTTTTTCAAAGAGTGGTTAGCTGTGACCTGAGTTTGGGATAGGTCATTGTTTTCTGTCTTTTCCTTTCTTTCCTGTCTTCCTTGCTGACCCATGTGGCATCCAACGACAGAGACGAATGCTACCCATCACTTTCTTAAGCTAGGACAGGAGCATATGACTCATTAGCAGATCTGACACACAACAAAGTTTTCTAGACAACCCATTGAAACAGTTTTCCTTCCTATTAAAAAGTACATTGGGGTGTGTAGCAGTCACCTAATCTAGTGTCAATTTGAAGATTCAGAGTGTAGAGGTGGAGTCCAGCCTGTCAATCTGGAGATAGCCACTGAGACCACTGTGTGGACATGGCCTTCTCCTGAGAATTCTGGGAAATGTGGTAATTCCCTCTTGGAGACAGAGACACTATCTCTCTGGATTCACTTCCTTGGAGATTTTCTACTGACAACATGTGCTTGGAGATTCTCTACTGACAAGGCTTGCTTCCTGCGAGACGTCTCTGAGGAAAAGTCACATGAGCGCTACCCTAGTGCCCTGGGCTGGACAAGCCACATGGATGCAACTTGACCTCTGAAATCGGGGGAGCTATGTGGAGACTCCTGTCAGCATTGACATGTTTACAATGCCACTAGATCCAACGCCAAGTGTTTCATGAATCTGAAAAAGATTTTATAGACTGATATCGGATATATGGCCAAATAACAGACTTATAACCTCGGACTGGACTAGGTTGGGATGTTTTCTTAATGTACAGTTGCTCTTCTATACAAAACTCTTTCTTATATACAAATGAGTGTTTATGAATTTGTTTCTCTCGCCTACTTAGACTTATACAAGGGGGAAAAAGCCACATTGCTGCTGAGTTGGTCAACTCAAAGTTTGAGACTCTATACAACAGACAAGAACAACCCCATAGGGCTTTCAGAACTTTAATCACTAGGGAAGCAAAAGTCCACATTCATCTCTTCTCCAGCAGTTAGTAAATTCAAATGACTGACCTTACACACTGTAGTACCAAACTCCAAACAGAGGTTAGAGGGAGAAGCCTATCCAGCTTTGCTAGCCAGATGTTGCTTTGTCTACATGTGACACCTGAAAAATACCTACCTGCTTAAAGTAAACTTTACCTATAGATTCCCCCCCCCTCCCCCAATTTTATAACAAAAATCCCATCTCTTTTCAGACGGCAATGGCTAGTGACACTTTATTCTTCACCTGGGGGGGGGGGGCGCTTTGCTAATTTGGCTGGAGCTCTTTGTTCAGGGCTTTGTTTGTTTGCTTTTCACTTTGGAGTAGGCTGGGTAAGAGTTTCTACATCGACCAAGCAAGAACTAGCCTCTTGCAACAGAGCCTTTTGCTCCTCTCTCAGAATGAACGGAGACCAGATAGTAGACTCTCATACCCAAGAAAAGCAGAACTTCATCCGGCACTTCTCCCCCGTGCTCCAAATGCTGGCTGAGGAGAATGAGCTCGAGTCCCCAGAGACAGGAGACAAGTGCACTGCCATCCTAGGCAAGCACAAACTGAGGTGTGATGGTGGTGGTTGTGTTCCAGGAGCTGGGGGAGCCCAGGAAGCAGAAGGCTGGCAGTCTGCAGTAGGCCCTGACTGTGGACTGGTGTGTCTATTTGCTTCAACCTTTCCTCCTGACACTAGATGACAATATGGATTCATCCTTCACCCCCCAGGGGGCAGCCCTGCTCATACTAGAAGCCAAGCATAGAACTGGATGCTGCTGAAATCCTATGTCTACCCCTTGTTGAAGCTGTACTCTTGGGGCACCCCTACTACCTGAACCTCGAGCTCTTCCTGAAGGGTTCCTATCAGACTGAGATGGGGCAGACCCTGAACGGCATCACTGCCCCCCAGGATAACGTGGATCTTGGCAGAGTTACTCAAAAGAGGTACAAATCCCTTGTCAAGTACAAGACCGCGTTCTACTCCTTTTGCCTCTCAATCACTAATGCCATGTCCATGGTGGGCATTGCGGGGGAGAAGGAACAAGCGGATCCTGCTGGAGACAGGTGAGTTCCTTCAGATCCAGGATGATTCCCTGGACCTCTTGGGTGACCCCAGTGTGACGGACAAGGCAGGTACTGACAATCAGGGCAACAAATGCAGTTGACCGGTGGTTCAGTGCCTGCAGCGGGCCTCCGTGGAGCAGCTCCAAGTCCTGCAGGAGAATGACAGGCAGTAGGAGGCAGAGAGGGGGTATGAAGGCAATGAACGAAGAGATGGAGCTGCCGCCGTCCAGCCTAAGGAGACAGCCAGCTTCTGCAGCCCTCATCCCGCATCATGCAGCGCCGCTGCCGCCCTCCTCCTTCCTGGGACACAAATGATGGACGCACGGCAAAAGTGAGCCAGATCTGGGAGGGCAGGGCTCAATAAATTATTGTTTTACAACAACAACAAGAAAAGAGTTTCTACATCAAATACAGCCCAGAACTAGAAAACACTAGTGGTTTATTGACTTTTCTCCTCCTCCTCCTTCTTTTAGAAAAATCAAGATGATATGTAACTCCCAAGTCCACTCAGTGTACACAAATAAGCCACGGATGTTTACTTTCTTAAACGTGCCCTGTTGTGACTGTCTGACGCATTTCATTTCAAATACACCGAGAGAGGTTCCTTCTAATGATTCCTGGTGTAAGAATGGTTACTGAACTGAGTTGCTAACTGCAAGGTCAGCCGTTTGAAACTGCCAGCAGCTCCTTGGAAGGAAGAGGAAGTTTTCTACCCCTGTAATGAGCGATAGCCTCAGAAAGCCACAGGGACAGTTCTTCTCGGTCCTTCAGGGTTGCTGTGAATCAGATTTGACTGTGATGGCAGTGAGTTTGGTTTTGGTCTTTCACCAACAAACAAGGAAGTCCTAAAGAAACATACAGTCCTCACCACTCTCCACAAAACCAAGGCAAAAGAAAAGAACGATCCACAAATCAAATGTGGCCTGATTTTTTGCAGCAAGGTCAGAAAAGAGTTCCAGTCTACCACGGGTGATTTGGGTGGAGAGACTGGCTTTCCGGAGAGAGTAAACAAGTCCTCCACTTTGGCTGATAGCCTTGATAAATGTAATGTGTGAGTGGAGTCACAGAAATGGGATAAGGATTAATGGAGAGAGAGAAACATGATTTTCACATTAAAAAGATTAGGGAAATCCCAACCTTTATTATAAAATATCTGTGAGCCTATAAAGATGATTTATAATACTAGAAAAGCTTTAGTTATGCTTTGGCTAATGCTCCTGGGAGGCTCAGAAAACATAATCCAATTTACTAGAGGTGTACAAAAGAGACATACTTTAAAATAATTGCTATTTTAACTGTAGCCTTCACGGAGCTATTGGCATCTAACCACAACATAAGGATTAACAGAAATTGGGAAACTGCTGCTTTAAAAATATGATCATTTTTCTGTGTGTCATATAGTCCATAGCCCATGGCATGAAGAGCCAACAACAGAAAATAATTGTTTCAAGTAATGCACACACCTTTCCTTGGAGTCACTCAGAGGGGAGAGACAAGCACAAGCAGACGGAAAGTCAGGAAGCCATACAACTTCTTAATTAAGAGTTTGTGAATCATCTCCTTGTTATTCTCTGGGAAAACAAAGCTGTTCCCCTCACATATAGTTATGGTTTTGAAAGCATGTCCTTCTTTCAGACCCCTTCCTCCTGTTTGTTTGTTTTTAAACCTAAAACTTCCCCGAAAATTCAGGAGATTTTAGTCCCAGGATTAATTGTGATACCAGAGTAGAGGAATATGGAAAATGTATTTGCTTGTCTGACTTCCTAGGCACTGTTATTTATTTCTTAACCAGTAGAAAAACAGGTTTCATAGAGGATTCCTACATTATGAATTTTGTCTCCAAAAAAAAGTGGGCTCCAGCAATGTGACTTACTTCTGTTTCCTTTTATCCAATCACCACCCTCGGAAGGTTGGTGTGTTTCTGGTTTGGTTCCTGCTATTGTCTATTCGGGGGATCTGCCCCATCCCAATAGCCAGTTTTACAACTTGTACATTAAAGTAGCACTGAATCAGAGTTGCATCACTCTGCGCTAGTCTTGTTATTGGTGTGATGAACTCTTGCATGTGCAACCTAAGAAAGCCTTTACGAAACAGTTTCCAAGGGCTAGAAATCTGCTATTTCTGAAGCTCGTTTTCATGGCTAATATATTCGGAGATACTGATATATGTGTGTGTGTGTGTGTGTGTGTGTGTGTATCTTGGCAAGTGGTTAAGGGATTCCGGACAGCTGAAAGAAAACTTTAAAAAGCTTGTACCATTTCTCTGACAACAGCCTGTGAACAGATGCCAATATGGAACTTTTCAAAAGACACTCATGATGGCCCTGTTTAAATCAGGGCTCCAAACCAGTTCTGCCCCCTGTTGTCAATTTACGTTTCCTTCCCAGATACACTGAATGAGAATTTATATTTTAACAAGATCCCCAAGTGGTATGCCAGTTGGGAACCCCAATTTCAATGGGTAGATATAGTTCAACTCCACTGAATACATGTCTCTGAGTAATAGTCTGTCTTTGAATAGTTACAAGAAAGCCAATCAATAAGTATTGAGTGTTCTTTATGTTTGGGGCCACTAGAGAACCATGTGAATAAGTCTTCTCTTATCTAACACCATGCCACCCTGAATACACCCAGTCTGGTCTAAAAAATCTACTCTTTACTCTTTAAAGCTGTGCTTCTCCACCTTCCTATTCTGCAACCCATTAATACAGGCCCTCATGTTGTGGTGGCCCCCATCCATAAAATTTCTTCTTGGCTACTTCATAATGGTCATTTTGCTACTGTTATGAATCATAATGCAAATATCTGATATGCAAGATGTATTTTCACTGTTACAAATTGAACATAATGAAAGCACAGTGATCCATCACAAAAACAATATGTAATTATATATTATGAAATATTTATTTCTAATGACAAATAAATGAAGTTTTGTCTGGAAGCATGGTGCAGCATTGGCAACCATCTTCACGCCAGGTACTCATACATGGGCTGACCTGCATATTGGGCGGACCCACCTGGAGACAGATAGAGAAGCGGTGCCTCAGTTCCTAAGACAATGGGAAATATGTGTTTTCCAATGGTCTTAAGTGACCCTAGTGAAAGGGCCGTTTGACCCCCAAAGGGGTCGCAATCCACAGGTTGAGAACTGCTGGACTAAGGGAACCCAGAGGTGCAGGGGTTGCACATTGGGCTGTGATCCTCGCGGGTGGCAGTTTCAAACACCAGCACTTACTCAGGAGAAAGACTGGGCTCTCTCCTCCCCTCCACAGTTACTGTCTTGGAAACCCACAGGGGGGGCTCACGATGAGGGAACATTGTCTTAGGGCAGAGAGCTCTGTTTTTGATGTTCACTGGCTACTATGTGTTCATAAGAAGGCCCTGGGTTGTACACACAATCACTTGACTACCACCCAGAAGTTAAGGCTTACAACCCACCCAAAGGCACCTCTGAAGACTGATGTGATAGGTTCGAGCATTGAAAACCCTTGAGCAATTCTACACTGGACGCAAAGGGCCACCATGGATCACAATCAGCCCACTGATAACTAACAACCGCGGCAACAGTTACTAACATGTTCACAGTTTAATGTGATGGAAATAAAACCATAACAAACTCTAGACAGTTTCCTAATAGAAGCTACAAGAAAGGAGCGATGAGATATATGGGAGGTCAGGTAAGTGGGGTGGGGTGGGGGTTGGTTCAGGTAAGGAGGGGACTCTTTCTTTAAGCCCTAAGGAATCAAAGGTGTTCAGTTAGACGGAAATGACAGCATTGAGAGATGAGGTGGGAAAGTCATGTACTAGGAAACTGTGTGTTTAAAGTATCCTAAAGTGTTCACTGTGACCGGAGAAATGGAAGAAAAGACGGGAAAAACTGAGAGATGGTGACCCCTAAGACATAAACAATGGCCATCTAACAAAGATCTGGGTTCAGGGATGGGCAACCCAGACCTCCCGGTAGTACAACCAAACAGGCTATGTGCTCATATTTAGTTTAATGTTGTAACTCTTGCTGATGAGAAATTCTGGGCCATTGCATCATTGAATTTTGCCAATGACCCTTGAGATAATCAAGCATGCATTTCAGTAGAGGTGACACATTCAAGATGGGCGTTTGCTGTCCCACTCTCATGCAATGTGTATGATAGCTTATCAGGATCCCTGGTTACAGTTATATGGTGGCTCGCTAACCACAAGATCATCACTTCAAAACCACCAGTGACTCCACAGGGGAAATATTAGACTTTCTACTCTTATTACGATTTATTGAAACCCCCAGGTCCACTTCTACTCTGTCCTATAAAGTCACTACAAGTTGGAACTGAGTGGGTGGCAGGGAGTTTCTTCTTTTTTTGTTGTTGTTTATGAAAACCCCATGAACACACAATAAAGGTGGACCCACAGAGCATGGAAGTTCAGGACAAAGTGAGTGCAAGCTAAGGACGCGACATCTTCAATTAATTATCAGTGTTACTCATTGACCTGAGACGCAGGCTTCCTATTCAAGCCGTAGTTGCTTCAGATGAAGAAGAAATGGTGTTGTAAGAAACGCCAGTGACAATGAAGTTTTAGCATATACTTTCTTATTCATATGAATTTCTTATATGAGTCCATCTCTTGTGGTGACTTAAGGAGCCCTGATGGCACTGTCAGGTAGGTATTGGATTGCTAATCACTAGGTGAGCTGTTCAAATCCACAAGCTGTTCTCCAGCAGAGAGATGAGGCTGTCTAAAAACCTATATTAGGGTTGAAATGAACTGGATTTGACTTAACTACGGTGGATTTGGTTTTATGAAGGCTTAGGACTGGATAAAATGAAGCAATCTTAAAACTCCCTTTTTCAGACTTTTTTATGATAAGCTGCATGTAGAGAGTGTCTGTGGCATGTGTGCATAACAGGAAATAAAATAAAAACAATTAAGTTTGTTTTGCATATCAGCACCATATATGCAGGTACAAGTTACAAATTGCATAATTTTGGTCTTGCTATGTATGAGTTAAGACTCTTGTATTGCTATCTAAAGCTGGCATTGTACAACATAAAGGTGAATGGTAAAATGTATACTAATAAGTTAAAATTTTGTTTTATTTACTTCAAGTGACTTTAAAGAAGAAAAATATCACAATAAGTTGAGGGGGATACCACAGCAGAAAGGAAAAAAGAAAACTTTATATGTTGGTACTTTCCTTTTAATATGTTAGTACTTTTAATAACCTGTTCCCCAAGTTTTTAAACATTGTCTCATTCTTTAGGGGTGCTAGCAAATTATGTAGCCCTGCCTGGATATGACTCTGAAAGACAATGTGAAAAGACAAGGAATCACAAAAGGGTATAAAAATGTCAATTAACATGGCCAGACACGTGTCCTAGAAAGTTTACTCTGGCTGTATGGGGGGCATCAGTTTTAGGGTCTTTGGAGGTACTGTGCCAAAACTCAGTCCTTAAAATGAAATGAAGAGGATTTATTCAATGTGGGGGAGAAACGAAAAAGATACTGTATTCAATGGCAGGAATGCACCAGCCCACATAAATCAGGATTGACAATTCGAACTGAAGAATTTCAAACAAAAACAGACATAATCCAGGCAGAGCAATTATCATACTGCTACATGATTGATGAGTCTTTGTGAAGGTTGTAAGGACAATGGGATAAGCATAAGGAGTGGGCCTCTATGGGGTCATTGAGCATAGTGTCTTACTTCGATTGATTTCAGAAACTAATTAGGTGGTTTTAATCATAGTTCCATCATCTTCAAGTGGGTCATCAAGTGTCCCTGGTATATATTTAAACCACTTTAACCAGATGTCTAAGGAAATTGGAAAACTATCTTGACACCAAAACTTCATTTTTCTGAAACAGCTTGTTAAAGAAAATCCCATTGAATTCTCTAGGAAACTTTCGAGGCCAACACCTATACCTTTTTAACCAATTCTTGTTATTACATTCTTGCCATGAAGAAATATTTCTTGGGTACACCTTTACCAAAAATAATAGCTGTGTCAAGATCCCCTTCATTTGAGTATAGCTCCTTCATATAACTAATTTGATCATCTAGAAAAGTATTTCTTAGTTGTTAGGACCTCTAGCCATTAACATAGCCTATCAAGAGGAGCTTGTCAGAGATTTCAATGGACTGTTGGATGTACCTAAGCAAATAAGAAGCCGCAGGTGCGACCAAAAAGACTCATTTAAAGTCAGCAAGAACTAGGTTGATTTAATCATTTAATTTTGGTCAAATGGCTTTATGAACTTCTCCATTACAGAGACAAGGAATCCAATTAGGGTGATAGCAATAGGAATATAGCAAAATAAATTGAGAGAAGGAAGCTGTGATGTAAATAATTTAACTTTATGTAAAGTAATGTGGTCTTGGCCTTGTCTCCTGGGAGTCTAAATCATTATCATTTCCTCGGTAATTGAGGTGTTTTTTATTATCCAAAACCTTCATACCACATCTAAGGATGTGTGATCATCAGTGTGAGCAATGACCAACCCAGAAAGATCAACTGGTAAACTGATACCAACTAACCGCAGGTGACATGATTTACCTATTCCAATAAGACCTCAGTCACATTATAGGAATGACTGAGAAGAAACAAGGCTGTGGATGTGGAGGCTCTTAAGAGCTTCCTGATTGGCAAAGGGATGATCACATGTATTCTTTAGGATGTGGAAGCTTTGTGTGGGAAATCGCCTCAGGCTTCACCAACCCTGATTTGCATCCTTTCACTATAATAAATCTGTAATTAAAAGTATAGCAATTGCTGTGAGTTCTGTGAGTTAGTTCAGAAAAATATTAAGCCCAAAGACATAGTAGGAACCAAACTTGTTGTTGGCAATCCAATATTGAACCCACCGCACCCATAGGTTTCCTAATCTAAAAGGCAGTATCTAAAAGTATCCTCTCAATTGTGCCCTCTGATCTATCTCTGGTTACCTAGGGGCACAATGGAAGGGCTGCATAGAAGGCTGGTATTAGGGAAGTGGGAAAGTGAAAATTTGATTAATCTTCACATTTGGGAGTGAATTGATTTTGATTCCTGTACACACACACACACACACACACACACACACACACAAATTACCAAAAGGTGTTGGCATTCCATCCCTGAGAGTGTAGAGGCTGTGAATTCGGATTTGAACTGCATGGGCAGTAGTTTCAGCAGTTCAAAACCACCACAGCTCCTAGGGAGAGAGCCTGGGCTTCTAAGTCTCAGAATCCCACTGGAGGTCGCTATGAGTGAGTTTGGTTTGAGTTTTGCTACCTGGGAGTACTGGGGACAGAGTGGTTCCTCACTGAACTGCAATGCACAAGATCAGCAGTTTAAAACCACCAGGGACTCTGTAGGAAAAAGTGAGGCTTTCTATTCCCATGAAGCGTTACTATCTCAGAAACTCACAGGAAATGATTCTACCCTCTCTTACACGGTCAGAATCAACTCGATGGCAATGAGTTTCTGTTGGTTTGCTCTGTTGTCTATGCTATATAAAAATTTAAAGTCCTTGAGTTTTCAAAATTCTATGCTCAGTCAGTATTTTGGAATCTGTGAGCTATTATGAATATTTGGCTCTCATAAAGAACACAGATTTTAGTTAAACTTAGAGGTTTACCATGGTTTTTAAATAATAACATCCCCATTCACCTCCCATCTATGAAAATATTAGAAAATAGGGTTATTGCAGATAAAATTAATTAAGATGAATCAGAAGGGTCGTTCCCAACTGCCTGGGAGCTCTATGCAAGTCTCTCTAGAATTATCTGAGATTATTTGAGCCTAGTAGTGGGAAGGGGGGGCAGTTCAGACCTCTTTAAAAAAAAAACACAGACAGTCCCAGGGTTGTGAACAATTTAATGTTCATTTTAGAGTATACTTCAACTGCCCTTTAGTGATAGTCAATTTGCCATCAATATGAAATGCCTGAATCAACCCCTACTAGAACCAAATATTCATCACAATCACTTCCTTCCTTGCAGACACTTTATGGTTGTTTTTTTTTTTTGGCATCACTGCCCTCTGGTGGTCGTGTGAGCTACCCATTCTTGCTGCTACTGGATTTGAACTGCCAAGCCAGTAGGCCGCAGTCCCGCACTCAACCACTATGCCATGAGGGCTCAGCATGCAGACACAACTTTTTAAAAATTATTTTATTGGGACTTGTACAACTCTTATCGCAGTGCATCCATTGTGTGAAGCACATTTGTGCATGTGTTGTTATCATCATTGTCAAAACATTCGCTTTCTACTTGAGCTCTTGGTATCAGCTCCTCATTCCCTCGCTGCTTGACTCACATTCCCTTCCTCATTAATGAACCCTTGATACTTTTTAAATTACCATATATGCTCATCTACAAGCTGAGCTTTCAGCACATTTTTAATGCAGTTTTGTGGTAAAATTATGTGCCATGGCTAATATTCAGGTCAGCTTATACTCAAATATATCCACATTTTTTTCGTGTCTTATACTGACCGATGTCTCTCTTCACCCAGTTTTCTGTTGCTCATCCCCCAGGGAAGGGATTATATGAAGATCATTGTGATAGGTTCTACCTTTCTTCCCCCCCCCCCCACCTTTCCCTTACCCTCCTGGTATCAGTACTCTCATTATTGGTCCGAAGGAGTTTATCTGTCCTGGATTCCCTGAGTTTCCAGCTCTTATCTGTACCAGAGTACATGCTGTGGTCTAGCCGGATTTGTACGGTAGAACTGGGATCATTATAGTGGTGGGGGGTGGGGTGGGTGATAGGAAACATTTAAGAACTTGAGGAAAGTTCTACGTTTAATCATTGCTACACTGCACCCTGGCTGGTTCATCTCCTGCCAACGGCTCTTGTGTGGGGGAATGTCTAGTTGCCTACAGATGGGTTTTGGTCTCCACTTGGCACTCCCCCTCAATCATAGTGATATAATTTTTTGTTCTTTGATGCCTGAAATCTGATCCTATTGACAGCTCATGATCACACAAGCTGGTGTGCTTCTTCCACGTGGGCTTTGTTGCTTCTAAGCTTGATGGCCATTTGCTTACTTTCAAGCCTTTAAGACCCCAGATACTATATCCTTTGATAGCCGGGCACTATCAGCTTTTCTTCACCACATTTGTTTATGAACCTGCTTTGTCTTCAGTGATCATGTTGGGAAGGTGAGCACCAGGGAATGCCAGTTTAATAGAACAAAGTGTTCTTACATTGAGGGAGTACTTGAGTTGAAACCCAATGTCCATGTGCTGCTGTAAACCTGTAAGTATATGCACATAGAACTATTTTCCCAATGTCATATATAAATATATTTACATATGTACATACCTATATTTAGACCTCTATAAATCCTCTTTGCCTCCTAGTTCTTTCCTCTATTGCCTTTTATTTTCCTCTTGTCCCACTATCATGCTCAGCCTTCATTTGGGTTTCAGTAATTCTTCTCAGTTACATTGCCCTTGATCAAACCCTATCAAGCTTCCTATATCCTCCTTGCCAGTGGTTTTGGATCACTTATTGTTCCCTTGTCCCTGGGTTTGTTAACACCCACTTCCTTATCACCCCCTCCCCGCCTCTCCCTGGAACTCACTGTCCCATTGTTTTCTCCTGCAGATGGTTAACCTGCCTATCTTATCTAGATAGACTCACAGATATAATAATATGAACAAAAAACAAGACCAAGCAAAAGAAAATAAAAGAAAACAATAACAAAAAACCCCAAGAAAGATAGAAAAGCTTGTAAATAGTTCAAAGTCTGTTTGTTGACTTTTAGGAGTCTTTTCTGGTCAAGTCTGATGGGGTGCCATGCCCTGATCCCAAAGTCCACCTTTGGTATTCCCTGGAGACTTTGTGCTCTGTTCCCCTTGCTGTTTTGTTACATGCCGTCGTATTTCACCTCAGTGTGATGGCATCAAATCGGATGCAAATCCCACAGTGTGGCAAGCACAGCTTTTAAATCAGTGAAAAAGTAACCAGCCTTCTCTTAAGCTAAAGTATGACTACATAAGGAATATACACACCTTTTTTGTCTCACCTCTAATGTCCACTGAAAGACTTAAAGATTTAAGTAGGAATGAATCTCACTCACAATCTAAGGTCTGGCTATACATCCCGAAAGGCAGAATACATTTATTTGGTAAAATTCAATTACAATTCTCTGTTGTCTTATTTAAGATTCAAAGGTATACACATCTTCTTATCTATTTATGGAAATATTCATGTAAATATTCACATCTAATAAAGGCATGTTAAAGAGGAGAATTATAGCTGTTACTTATGTTCCCTTGGGATAAACATTCAGCACATGAGTATTTCAGAAAGAAGAATTTTTGTTAACAAAAACATGGAATATTCGCTAGTTCCTTTGGTTCTGATAAAAGAAAAACAAAACAAATACAAAGCAGGGTCTATGCCATAACAAGGTTCTCAGACTTCATTGGAGATGTTATCAAAGATCTTTAGTAAGTTGCTTACTTGTCCCATAACGAGCAAGTTCTATCACTTGAACACTACTATCAAAAGAGGGTCTGGCTATATTTGGATTCCTGTTGTGTTAGATAGACTATGCCGTCTGCAACTGCCCTACTGTCTAGGGGGCAAGCACCCCACTTTTCTTAGCCTTTGGCTATCTTTATATTATATTCTTATCAATTTGCTTTATTTTCCCATGTTTTCCCCTTTCCATTTTTATATGTATGCTACTTATTACCACAACGTGTTTACATCTCTGACTCAGAACTGTGATCATGTGTCTGTTTAGCTTGCTGTCATCTATATCTTCTATCCTACATTTGGTTCTTTCAGGCATTCCCTGTTGTATCTGACTGGTTTGAAACTGTTCAATCATGGCAGATGCAACAGAACCAGAACAGACCCAAATTCATGAAATGTAAATATATTAGAACCATAGCTGGAAAAAAATGACAGATCCAAGCTCTGAAATGTGAGACTCAGAAGAGGCAGAGTGAGGTTTCAAGGAGCCCAATTTAGGAGAATGAATTATTGCAGGTGTGTTTTCCTGGGTTCTCTAGAGAAGCAAAACCAGTAAGAGATGGTAGGTAGGTGGGTGGGTAGGTAGGTAGACACATAGATAGATAGATGCATACATAGGTATAAGTAAATAGATAGATATGCATCTAAATGTGGATACAGGTGTGGCATCAATATAGAAATAGAGACCGAGATAGATAGGAAGGAAGACATTTATAAAAATGTGCTTAACACAATGGATTTAAGAACGGATTGTAATAAGAGTTGTACAAGACCCCAAAAAATGATATTCTTAAAAAAAATCCTTCAAGAGTTATTTTAAAAAGACAGAAAGAAAGTGGCTTACACAATTGTAGAAACTGTTAAGTTTACTCTAGTTCAAGTCTGGGGAATCAAATATTAAGCTGGAAACTTTTCCCAACTCAAGTAGTTATTAGGTTGGCAAAGAGAAAAAGGAAGACAAACCAGGAAGCAGAAAGACCACAGGCTGGTGAAGGCAGAGGTGGATGAATCTGAAGGCAACTGGTCAGGTTTGCTGTCTTGCAGAATAGAAGTATGAAGTTGGCAGCCTATCTAGTAGGCCACTGATCACTCCCAGGTTTGGCAGGCAATAGGGTAGTCCATTGACTAATGTGCAAAGAACTAGTTAGTCCAGGAAACAGATTCAGGATCCACACCCGCAAGAAGAGACAGATCTTTACACAGAGTGTGCTTCCATAGGAGTAGGCCACACCCCCAGCAAATATCATTTCACTTGCCGCAAAGCTATCACCTGAATAAGTAGGTGTACTCCTCCCTCACTATTGAGTCTTTCTTTCAATTATTCCTGTTCTTGATATAAGTGAAAGGCAAATGTATCTTCCCTTTAAGAAATACTATTATTTATTTAATCAATTTTAACAGTTTTATTGGCACTTCATCCACATATCATACAATGCAATAATCCAATCATACCAAGAAGAGTTGTACAATCATCACCACAACCAATTTATCACAGGAAATGTGATTATTTAGGCAGTAATAATCTGACTAGCTCAGAGAGAAACAATTTTTCCATCACCATTGTAGTATTCTTTTGGGGTGTTGTCATTCACTTCAAAGCATTCTTTGAGCTCCTGGTGGTTTTTTGGTTTTTTTTGAGGCACTCAAAGTGCCATTTTGGAGCTTCTTAAAAAAGCTTTCTCTGGTCATGCACCTATTTTAAAATGCACATCAATTGAAACTGGCCAGAAACAAGTAGCAAGCTGACAAGTGAGAGTTCCCAATGGAACTATGTAGCTTTCAGGTGAGCTCATTAAGACTCTACTTTTTCAAGAAGCACAGATAAACTTGACTACCAATCTGCTACTGTATACTTAGCATCATTTCTACTGATAGGAGTTAAAGATTCTCTTTCAACATTATAAGAATAGACTGTTTAAAATGTGAGTCTTTCTCTTCCGGTGTCCCCCCAGGTAATTCATAGTTTGTCTTCTGTCTGTAAGGAGCGCTGATCATACTATGGGCTGAACATTGGGTTACCAACCACAAGGTTGGCAATTAAAGTCCACCATGTGCTCCACAGGGGAAAGATGCGGTCTTCTGCTCCTATGGAGACGTATAGCCTCAGAAGCCCTAACCTTCCGTTGCTATGCATTGACACTGATTCAATGGCAGTGGATCTGGGGTCCACATCCAAGACTAGAGATGAGGCTCTTGTAGGAAGGGGCTAAAAATGTTCTTTGAAAAATGCTATTGTCCTTCCATTCCATTGTTTTGTCCATGAACTTTTTGAAGCCTCCTTTCATCAGATCGACAGGCAACTTTCTTCCCCAAAAGGACTTTACTGGAATATTATGGAAGTGGGTTAGGTTTCTCATGGGCAGTGGTACGGCATGAAAGTAGTCATAATTCAGAGAAGTAACGTGTTGCGGAGTGAGGTCCCTAATCAGTTAAATAAGGCCTAACTCAGTGGTGCTGCTGGCGCTGGCATTATTGTTAGCTGCTGGTGAGTCAAGAAGCACAGATAAACTGCCCCCAATACATGGTGACAGCACGTGGGGCAGACTAGAACTGTTTTTCAGGATTTTCTGGGCGGTCATCTTGATGACACTATGCTGCTTGCTCTTTCTTTCACAGAGCTGCTCGATGGTACACACTACCACCCATCAGGTTATCAGCTGATCACACGTCACGTGCACCACAGGGGCTCTGGTGACGCTTATAATATTTGATTATACAAATTAAAGTATCTATTAGATACGCAATGGTATAACGAGTTATGGGTTTGTCGTGTGGGTATTGTGTGTCTCTTAAGACAAACTGATTTTTTTAGTATTTCTAGGAATGCATTTCCAAGGAAGTTGACAGGAGTGTACAGAGTAAAGTGACTATGATGGGTATGCCAAGCCACAAAGCAAGAAATCAGAGCCTCTGAGGGCAGGAGCCCTATTGGCAGAGCAGGGTGTCTTGGACATTCACTGACAGATCTTAAGACATTTCTAATACTTGGCCCAGAAGGGAAAAGCTCAGGTCAAGAGACTCAAAGGGGAGCAAGGTAAAAAAGAACCAAAGAGCTGAGAGTCAGGAAGAGCTCTGCCTGTTGGCCCAGCTGGGAAGCTGACTGTATCTTGAGTCCTTCCAAATTCTAAATGGTAACCTGTTACCTCCCTGATAAACCCCGCAATTTTGCATATTGTCTGTGAGCTCTATCTGACCTCTGCAACAAATGATCAAGCCCAGTCACAGAGTGGTGTACTGTGGGAAGGACCCTTGGTGTCAGACTTGATGGAAGAGTAGGAGAGGGGAGATAGGCCTGACCTCTGCCTCAGAGGAATCAAACTGGGAGGTTTATCTTGATTCTCCTTCCCTCTTGTGGAATTAGAGGAGGTCAGAATCTCTCACCCTGCCATTTCTACAGCATGCTGGCAGTGTTGATTGGTTTGAATTATAATTCATCTTATGCACATATCATAACCAATTATTTCTCATAGATTCCAGAACAGCCCCCATTCCAACGCACCAAAGCAAAGACATCCCTTGAAAATTATGAATACTTTCAGTATTTTATTTGTATTTCTTAATTACCCAAAAGAAGTAAGCCTCATATATTCTATAATAAAATAGTATGTTTTGTCATGCTAGAATCACATTTTAATAAAGAAGTATTTTAGTCCTTATTCTTCATTAGTACATATCTCTCCAAAAGCCTACAATATTGTTTAAAACATTAAGAAAAATTAGATAATGCTAAATATAATAACTCTCCTCCTTGAGAGATATACTGAGTTGCAGAAAAAAGTGAACTAGAGTTGAAGCGAGGCTAGGTTTCTGAGGTACAATAAAGATTTAGTATGAACCAGTCAGAGGTTATGTCAGGAAGCTGTGAGGAATGAATTGCAATTTATTGGTAACTGAGAAAATGGGATTCAGGTCACAGCAATATACTATAGATTGGTTCAGAGGTTGGCACTCTATTTAGTTCTGAATGACTACTACAGAGTGGGGTAGAAAAATAAGAAAAAGAAAGGAACATCAATAGGAAGTTTGAAGAATGAAATGGGCCACTAAGGAAAGGTGGGAGAGAGAAACATCGGAAACAGAAGCGGTAGGTGTAATACAGAGGCAAAACTGGAGACTCACGAATTGATGCAAGTGTTTAGGTCAAACTGTTTTTGCATTACTAGTTCTCACACTTTTCTGGTGGCTTACTTTCTTGTACTGTGTTCTTCCTTCAGGCAGGAAATGTTGTTTGGGTTTGTCAAATCCAGAATCTCTGTACACCAGGTATAGGTTAAGGGACAGTGCAATTCAAACCCTGTACCATGACTTCTCACCATGCATGTAAGTGGGAGTGAGGACTGTCAAAGACCTTTGGAGTTCCTTGTCTAGGAGTGCCATAGAATGTGTCCACCAGAGGTCCAGCAGAGGCTCTGACCAGAATAAATACTGACCTCGGTCCATGCCTGCCATAGCTTGGGAAGTCAGCATACTGGAGCTGAGATGAAACCAATGTCCTAATTATATGGTTTTAGCGCTACTGTAGGTTCTGGATTATATTCCAGAAAATTTAGGAATACTTGCAATCAGTTAAAGAATCAACATGGGAGAGTATAGATGCCCACATAGTCTCTGCAGCAATTCTGTCTTGTTTCATTCGTAGTGATGTTCCCCATTGGCAGGGGATGGTAGCTGTATGTGCTCTTTCTGGACACGTTTGGGAACACTGCCGCCGCAGTCAGACATAACTGACTGACAATCTGTGAAAGCAGCACTCAATCCAAAGGTATCTTCACTGTAGTAAGGACCAAAGGACGTCATAGAAAGGAGGATCATCACATATATATGTAGCTCACTTTCCTCTTTCAACATAATAGACCTAACAGAATATAGAACTTCTCACTGAGATCAAATGAAGCCACATCTGTCACATTTGTCTTCCAGGCAGCTATAAACAACTGAAATAAGGTAGCAAGCAAACTAAAATCTATTCACAATCCAAACTCCTAATACTCTATTGGTGACATTTTCTGTATCTGTCAAGATACATGAATATGGAGAAAGTGGGAAATGAATGGAAGGATGAAAAGATTGGCCGATGGTCCAAATTATCATTTGGGTCCTGCTATGGCATATACTAGTGAAGAAAAGTATTTTTAAAATCAGCATGGCAAAGCTCATGCTAAAACGTGTTGGTAACAAATGGTTTACTACAAAATTCCAGGAGGTCACAATCAGGATCATATGTGTCAATTGTTAAGTAAAATTATTTGAACACTTTTTTACCAAATTTTCCTTGTTAGGTTGTTGTGGAATAGCTGGCCATCTTTTTCTGCATGTTTCATATATAGTGTGTTTCTATTCCTCAAGAAACAAAGCAGAAATTACAGATCCAAATTGCTATATCCCCTTCAAAATAGCTGCCTTGACAGGATATACATTTATTCCAGCAGTACTGCCATTGCTTAATACAGTTTCAGAACTCCTTTTGAAATTACTTTCAGAGCCTGAAGCTAATTTCTTTGACTATACTCAATAGTGGCAAATCTCCATCCTTTGACAGGGGATTTGATTTTTCAGAGATTGCCACACGTCAAGACAAGTGAATAAAGCAGTTGGTTAAATTGGATTGGACAGTTTGGGGTTTGAAAGAAGAAGGTGAGCTACAAAGTTATGAGCCGGATTTTCTCGTGTAGTTCATAAACCACTTGGGAAAAGCAATTATAAAAGCGGATTTCCAAAAGTCGATTTTTAGGCTCCTCGTCTATAAAATGAGTGGATGGCTATCACTGCCTCACTTTGAAATTCCCTTTTTAGCTTTTTGATCATGCAAACCCACTTTATGGTCATGATGCCAGCATTCACATATTTTAAAGATCATTGAAAGATTTGACTCCATTTTAAAGAAAAATAAATCTAATCTGAGCTGAGTTTAATATTATTTTAGTTGAAAAATGGCTATTCAATATTTGTGATAATACTGGAATATTTTCTGTTCTTAAATATCAGTGGGGTCTGTTTTTCTCTTCTGTAAACTGAGGAAGAACCTTGGGTAGTGATGTCTTAGAATCCTTCCATCTGTGCAATTATACAGACTATTGTATTAGTTATTATCTATGGGCATTTAACGAATCACTCCAGAACATAGTTTCTTAGAACACATTTATTGTTTCAAAGTTTGTCAGTCTGGAGTGTGGGTGTAAGGGAGCTGTTTCATTTCTGAGTTTGTAACAGGCTGCACTCAAGGCAACACCTGGTTTGTAAGATACTTCAGTGATTGTTGGTAGTATTCACTTCTTATGCTTCCATTCTTTTCTCCTCCTCTTCCTCCTCCTCTTTCTTCTTCTTCTTCTTCTCCTTCTTCTTCTTCTTCTGATTTAAGAAACAGATTTATTCTCCTCCAGTTTAGAAGGCTAGATGCTCAAGTTCAGAATGCCGGTGCTAGTTGAAGCTTTCTCTCTGTCAGCTGTGGAGGAAGACACTTATCTCTTCAGATTCTGCTTCCTGGTTTCTTGGAGTTCTCCATATAGGTGGCATCTTGCTTCCCCATCTCTCCTGGGGTTTAATCTTCTTTAAATCTCAAAAGAAGTGGACTCCAGATACAGCCACACTAACCAAGCCAATGTGACATAACAAAGACAATTCATTCCCAAATGGGATTATACTCATGGGCACAGAGATCAGGATTTGCACCACATCTTTGGGGTGAGGGGCACATAATTCAACCTATAAGTGTTCGACATGGAGCTCTTGGGCGGTCCAAAGGGTTAAATGCTTGACTACTAGCTAAAAGTGTGATCATACAAACCCACTCTGAGGCATCTCAGAAGGTGGAACTTCTTCCAAAGGTCACCTGCTTGAAAAACACTATTGAACGGAATACTCTGCACACTTGGGTTGTCATGTGTCATTGACACTTGTCAATAGCAACTGACAAGTGTCCAACATTTTAGAGTTGATTGAAATAAGGCAGCTAAGCATTGCTTATACTAACCCTATGCCTCCGATTGTTAAAACAGCAGGAAACTCTTGGCTTGAGTTAGCTCTATGGAACAGGCAACAGATTTTGTTTTGTTTTGGTTTGGTTTGGTTTTGGTTTTTTGAGACATCACTTCCCTCTAGTGGGAGTAGGAGGCCCAGCCTTGCTCCTGGAGAGCTGCTGCTGGATTTGAACAACCAAGCCAGTGGGCCACAGTCCCGCGTTATACCACTGGGGCTCAGCCTGCAATAGATTTTTTTTTAATTTTATTGGGGGCTCTTACAGCTACTACAACATTCAGTACATCATTTGTATCAAGCACATTTGCACACATATTTCCACATACATTTCCCAATATTTTCCACTTGAGCCCTTGATACAAGCTCCTCTTTAAAAAAAAAAAAAAAAAAAACCCTGTCTCCTCCCCCCCCTTTTTTTTTAAATTAATCATTTTATTGGGGGGGCCCCTACAATTCCCATCACAGTCCCTAACAACATCAGTTGTATTCAGGCCACTTTTACACACCCATTGCCATCATCACTCTCAAAACATTCTCCCTTCCTCCAGGCCCCCAGTATCAGCTCCCTATATTACCCTTCCTCCCCCCCTTCCCCTTGAACCCTTAGTAATCTACAAATTATTTTTTCATCCTGTACACTGTATAATGTGTCCCAATGCTCACTTCCCTGTTGTCTGTGCCCCAGAGAGGAGGCTACATGTAGATCCCTGAAGTTAGTTCTCCCTTTCTATTCCTCCATCCCTCCACCCTCCTGGTATTACCACTCCCATCACTAGTCTTGATGGATCATCTATCCTAAGTCTCCCATGTTTCCAATGTTTCCAACTTCACTGTACATTTCCTGGTCTAGCTGGATTTAGAATTGGGTAGAATTGGGGCCATGATAGTGGGTGGTAGGCAGCATGGGAACTAGAGAAAGGTTGCATATTTCATAGCTCCGACCCTGTATCTTAACTGACTCATCTCCTCCTTGTAAGCCCTCTGCAAAAGGATGTCACCTCACCTATTGATGGGCTTTGGGTCCCCAAACTGTACTCCCCCTCATTAATAATAATTTAATTTTAGCTCATTGATGCCTGACACTGGATCCCTTCACCACCTCATGATCACACTGGCTGGTGTGCTTCTTCCGTGTGGGCTTTATTGCTTCTGAGCTGAATGGCCGCTTGTTTACTCAAGCCTTTAAGACCCCAGACGCTATATCTTTTGGTAGCTGGGCACCATCAGCTTTCTTCACCACATTTGTTTATGCACACATTTGTCCTCAGGGGTCATATCAGGAAAGTGAGCATGCAAAGTTGTGCTTTTGAGTTCTTGAGGCCTGATATCTCCTCCCTTTCACACCTCATGATTCCACATGCTAGTGTGCTTCTTCCATGTGGGCTTTGTTG